>JAPFBL010000568.1:0-220022 GCA_026182355.1 Hermatobates lingyangjiaoensis
ATCATATTTAACAGATAATTAGAGCTAAGACTTCTAACATTGCTTTTTTATTGTTCGACAATAATAAAAAGAAAAACATTATTTTTATTATACTTAATAATTTCCCAAATTTTCACTGAGATTGGATTATGGTCTTATTCAATCTGTCGCGTACATTGACATGTAATTCATTGGGTTATATAATATATACGAGTCATCATATATATATGATCAGACCACAATTAAGAATGAAAACTAAGACTTCTAACATTTCTTGTCACGTTAAACATTAGCGGTCTTCGTCAGTTAGTACTTAATAATTTCCCAAATTTTCACTGAGATTGGATGTATGGTTTTTGAATCTATCGCGTACAGACAGGTACACATTCATTTCTATATATATAGATTTCAATGATGCAGCAAAACTGAAACTTGTGTACAAACATTTAAACAAGAACATCAGAGTTTTATAAGTATATAGATAAAACATTATTATTTTTTGTTTTTGTTTTAGATGGATGCCAGTGGTAAAATATTCCCCGAGAAAGTTATTGGATTCTACAACACCTTTCTAAAAGGTGTGACAGAAGAGGAAAAATCCAAGATATCTCAAATCGTTATGGAATGCGCTAAAACAGGTAAGTTTGTTTTGTTTTTTTTAAACAAAACAATCCAAAAAGAAAAATTAAAATAGTACTTTTGTTGTGATTCAAGTTACTATGAGGTAGTTAGTCATAGTTCGAAACTTTACACATTCATATTGTTATTACCACTGAGGTTAGTAAGATTAATATTAGAATTACAAAAAACCGTCATACCTCGTAAGTTGATATCGGAGATGTTGGAGCGCTTTCGGATCTTGTCCATCTTCGTTCGCAACTAATCTATGGGGCTATTGTCGAGAGGTTTAATAGTCGTGTCCACTGCTATCTAGATATTGTTATTTCATCTTATGGCGTTATTTATACATTACTAGACTACCCGTGACCTGCTGAGTCATCCAACACCTTCCTTTTTAATGCAATCATGTTCACATAAATGCAGATAAACTTCTAATTAATAAATTTCTAATAAAGAGGATAATAAACATATTTTTAATACAATTCTCTTCTATTTCCAACTTTTTTTTGTATAATTGGAATTTTCCAAAAAATCTTTAATTATTTAATTTTGTTTGGCCCTACTGAGAGCAACATTGGCCGTATTTAAATGTTGTTTTACTAAATGTTGATGTTGATGAAATGTTGTTGAACTAAAACTTTCTGTAGAGTCTCTCCTTGAGACTTATGAATAGTCATGGCAAATGCTAACTGAATTGGAAATAGAGTCTTTACAATAGTAATGTTGTCCTCTTCAGATAAAAATCATTAGAATCTCTGGGGTTTTCCAGGAAAAGTGTGACTTAAACAAAAAGGGTTTCACATAAAAAAAAAAATTTTGAGAAACTTTGCTGTAGAGCAGCGGTTCCCAACCTTTCAAATATAGCGACCCATTTTAGAACAAGCAATCAGGAAGCGACCCCAATCGTTAAAATATCTTTTATACATTTATTTTTTCTATAAGAAACTGGCATATATTGCAATTTATTAGTGAAGTAACTGTATATTCCTTAAATATATGATTAATATAGAATTTATTCATTAATCTCAAAGCTCCTACAAAATATTAATTAATTGCAAATCAATTTCAAAGTATTCAAACAAACAAATTTCATACCGTTATGTAACTTTACTAAAGTATGTTTATGAACTGACCTTAATGAGACGGCTGGTATTGTAGCTTTTTAGCTAGCAATTCTATCCTGGGCTCCTTTGTCGATATGGCACACCTCAAGTCGTGTTCCTCATCTAATTTATTTCGGTCTGCAGTTTAATCAGATATTTTTTTCGATCTATTGTCTACATTGGTTGTTTAACATCAAAAGGGTGCGTAATATTTCTAGCATAACTAGATCATGCCTGTATATTTTTGCATAACTTTTTAAGTAGTGTTTTTTTTTACGTCCAAACCACATAAGAAAAGAGAAAGAAGACTAAGGTCTTTCAAGTGAAACGAAACATGTTCAATACATGTTTCGGACGTTATGTTCAGTGACTTAATGAACTGTTACATTTAGTTTCGTAGTGTGAATTTTAAATAATGGTCTTAATTTTATTTTATAATGTTATTTATTTAACTGTCTTCTGTTTTTACCGTGTTTTATATAATATTCACGTTCGGGTCAAAATCAATTGGCGACCCCATGCATTGGTACCACGAACCCGTTTGGGGTCGCGACCCACAGGTTGGGAACCACTGCTGTAGAGAGAAAAATGAAAGTAAAAAGAAAAAAAATATGGAGTGGTCTACACTCAACTAAATATCAAACTTCTTGGGTATATAATATATAATTTTCTATTTAAGCATAATATAAATGTCTATATGAGAGATATTTGTCTTTCATTCCTGGAGGTAGTACAGAGTAGTGATTGATCCACTTATCAATGTACGCTTTTTTTATATCAAAAAAGAAAATTGTAGATTTCGTGTTATGAAATAATCTCTTACAGGAGAACTTTTGTTCGAATAGCCATTGGATTTCTTACATAGTCTACGTATAGTGAATATTAAAGAAAAAATTTTCCCCATTTAAAACTTAAATATGTTTCTATTTTGTCTGAAAAATGTTAGAATCATATAGGAAAAAAATCTCGTTTTAAAATAATTTTTTAATTTAAGATGTAGAATAATTAAATTTATTATTCTTCAAAGAATGAACAAACTTGGATATATACACCCCAGTGACACACAAACACACACACCACAGTGACACATACACACACACACACACAAACACCACAGATACACATTCACACATGCACACACACACACACACACACACACACACACCCACAGTGACAAATACACTCACACGCGCAACCACACATACACAGACGCACACACACACACACACACACAGTGACCACAGTGACACACACACGCACACACACACACACACACACACACCACGCACACACTCACGCACACACCACCCACCAACGCACATATACACACGCACACCCACTCACACACACACACACACACACCACGCACACTCTCACGCACACGCACACCCACCCACCCACGCACATATACACACGCACACCCACCACGCACACATACACACGCGCACACACACTCACACACGCATACACACATCATCGAAAAAACTTCATAAAACAATTTTTGTGACCTCAAAACATTTAATTCTGTCAAAATCTCGAAATCGAATTTTTTTCACAACCACTATACTTTTACTTTATCATTATACTTTACTTGTAGTAAAGTAAAAAAGTTATACACAAACATTAATATTTACAACTTAAACTTCATTGATATACAAATTCTATGTATACATACACTTTATTTTAGAACACTAAATTGTTAATTATTTAGTGTTAATTATTTCGACTATAATTAATACAAATTATCCTTTTCCTCTGATACTTTATTCAATTTTTCTTGTACACCTTATTCTTTTTGAATATCTTTTTTGAATATCATTTTTGAATATCTTCTACTTGATATATGTTTCTAATTCATTGATAATTTAGTACTATTATAATATTCAGTGTCATTTTCAGGTAGTCAAAGTGATCTTTGTGAAAGAGCTTTTGAATTCCATTTATGCCAGATGGACAATTTCAAAAAGGTATTATACTAAAATCAGTCTTTTATATATATTTATATAATTTATTTACTATTTTTATACTTTAAATATGGGTAGTCTCTTATATTTATTTACTATTTATATGCTTTAAACATGGAAGAATTATTTAAATTGGGCAAAACAAGTTTAAATACGAAAACAACTTGCTCGCATCTGGACTGATAGGTCCATGGTTCAACACCCATTTTCTAATGTACCATTAATTTTATGTTTACTAAAAAAAAACCGTGTTTATTTTCAGGCCAACGTGATAATAGAAAACAGTTTCAAGAAACAGTGATTCGACTTCAACTTGAGAACATTTCTAAAGATTTGAAATAAAACTATTATATTTAAATTTGAAGTTTTAATGATTAACCTATTGCTGTGTTTAGCATAAGACAGGAGTTTTATTTAAAGTATGATAAAAAAATAATTAAAATAATGTAAAACAAATGAATTGAAGAGACCTGGCCAGGATAGCCCAGTGGTTTGTATGCTCACGTCTGGTCTAGAAGAACCAGGGTTCGATTCTCACTCTGGACCTACTTTTTTTCACACAGAAGTTGAATAAATCTGAACATGTCATCCATCGGAGAGGACATTAAAAGCCGTTGGTCCCGAGCCTTTAGGTTAGGTTAGGTTACAGTGGCCTGTTACAGTGGACGAAGACCGCTTGTTACGGTTGAAAGATCTTAGTCTTGTTTTCCCATTTCTTATTGTGGTTTGATCATTGATTGTTGTTTCACGTGTTTATGTGAAATCTTTAAATATATATATATATATATACCACAATTAAAAGAAACGGTCCAGCGGACTTTTTTAAAATAAAATAAATTCAAAACGAAGGAAACACACAGAAAGACACAGACATAACTCACATCGATATTTCGACCATCGTCGTCATCAGGAAGTGCGAAGAGCGAAGAGTCCCGCAGGAAGACAGGGCGGTACTGAACTCGGAGACCACAGCCAGTACCCCACCACTTACCACCAAGCGGGAAGGGAGGGAAGGAAATGAAGAGCCAAATTAAGAAGTAAAAGGAACGAGTAAAAATTATAACTATAAAAAATTTTAAAAAAGTAGATAAATCAAATTAAAATTAATAAAGAAAAAAATAAAAAATAAATAAACAAATAAATAAATTATCGGTTGAGGTTGAGTCCAGGGGAAGAGCGAGCATCAAGTAAGCATATGTATGCCTCCTCTGAAGCTCTTAGGGTAACTTTATTGTTGGATTCAGGGATCTGTTTCAGGATCTGAACCCTGAAACAGTCATTGAAACTGAGCCCATGCGAGTTCGCATGGATGGCTACAGGATAGTTACTGCGTTGACCGACTGAAGCCCTATGACCATTCATACGAAGGCTCAACTTGAATGGTCATGTATGAATGGTCATAGGGCTTCAGTCGGTCAACGCAGTAACTATCCTGTAGCCATCCATGCGAACTCGCATGGGCTCAGTTTCAATGACTGTTTCAGGGTTCAGATCCTGAAACAGATCCCTGAATCCAACAATAAAGTTACCCTAAGAGCTTCAGAGGAGGCATACCATATGCTTACTTGATGCTTGCTCTTCCCCTGGACTCAACGTCAACCGATAATTTATTTATTTGTTTATTTATTTTGTATTTTTTTCTTTATTAATTTTAATTTGATTTATCTACTTTTTTATAGTTATAATTTTTACTCGTTCCTTTTACGCCTTAATTTGGCTCTTCATTTCCTTCCCTCCCTTCCCGCTTGATGGTAAGTGGTGGGGTACTGGCTGCGGTCTCCGAGTTCAGTACCGCCCTGTCTTCCTGCGGGACTCTTCGCTCTTCGCACCTCCTGATGACGACGATGGTCGAAATATCGATGTGAGTTATGTCTGTGTCTTTCTGTGTGTTTCCTTCGTTTTGAATTTATTTTATATATATATATATATATATATATATATATATATAAATTTAAATTACACAAAGCACGACACAGAAAAGAGAATACAAAGAAAACTTTTAGAATTCAATATTTCGAACTGTTGTTCGTCATCAGGAGAGTAGACTAGTAGAGAGGACGAAGTGAGAGAGATCTCCCCACGTCGAAGAACGGAGCGCGAATGAAGAAATAAAGAGTCAACCGAAGAGAGCAGCACTAGCGTAAAAAAGGAGCTAGGCACTAAACGTCGGAGAACGGAGAAAGCAAAAACAATAGATAAAATTATAAAATTAAAAATTATAAAAAAGGAAATAATAAAAAAAATAAATAAATAAATAAATAAATAAAATAAAAAATATATATCATAAAAAAAGGAAAAGAAAGAAAAGAAAAAAAGGAAAAAAAAATAATAATAATAAAATAAAAAAAAAAATATATATATGAATATGAATATATAAGTTAAAAATAAAAGGAAAAACAAATAAAATATATATATATATATATATATATATATATATATATATATATTATATATCTTACCGCTTGTTTCTTGTTCATTATTGACCTTTGACCTTCTCTTTATATTAACCTGTACTATGCTTTTAATCTATTTATAGCAATGACTAAGCATAAATCACCGATTTTAATTTAACATGTCACTTGGCCAACTCCTTTTCCAGTTGAACCCTGTTAGCAAGAGGTTAATTCGTAGGGTCGAATCTCTCAGTCTTAAATCGTAAATGCCGAGACTGCGGTTAATTTTAATAATACTTGTTTAAAAGAAGATCTTCTGCCTATTTATACCAAATATATATATATATATATATATATATATATATTCACTGATAAAACGAAATACGATCCAAACTGGACACAATACGAGTTCGAGATTAACAAAGAGCAACACGCAAAGTAGGGAAACACACTTACAGACTCAAATTTTCGGGTAATCCGTCTTCAGGAGAAAAGAGAGTGGGAGACAAAGCACAACGTGCTTTGGTTAAATACATTTTAGCCCACTGCCATAATCGTAATATATCCTCCTGATGAGGGCGTTGTTACTGTTATGACCCTAAAAGAGGTTATTGCACCTTTGCCTTGACTGTGGCATTATAATAGTCGTAGACATGTAGTTCATTTGGCATCACCCAGGGTACACCACGCGGAAACGAACTACATTGTACCCCACCCACCACCATACATGCTGCATGCGACAGAACACGTGCTATAAATAAAACAAAGCTATCTAAATACAAGTCCGTATAAATATGCCAGAAAATGGAGCATGCGAGATTGTTTAAACATGAATACCATAAGTAAAACCAATACTCCTGAAATAAAAAAATATACTACACAATATACAGACGATTTATCCTTCTATAAAATGAGCAGCATCATGAATTACACATGAAATAAAAAAATATATTACGCAACATATAGACGCCTAATCCTTGTATAAAATGATCAGCATCATGAAGTACACCTAGAATAAGAAAATATATTACGCAACATATAGACGACTAATCCTCCTATAAAATGAGCAGCATCATGAAGTACACCTGAAATAAGAAAATATATTACACAACATATAGACGACAAATTCTTCTATAAAATGAGCAGCATCATGAAGTACACCTGAAATAAGAAAATATATTACGCAACATATAGACGATTTATCCTTCTATAAAATGAGCAGCATCATGAAGTACACCTGAAATAAGAAAATATATTACGCAACATATAGATGACTAATCCTTCTATAAAATGAGCACCATCATGAAGTACACCTGAAATAAGAAAATATATTACACAACATATAGACGACTAATCCTTGTATAAAATGAGCAGCATCATGAAGTACACCTGAAATAAGAAAATATATTACGCAACATATAGATGACTAATCCTTGTATAAAATGAGCAGCATCATGAAGTACACCTGAAATAAGAAAATATATTACGAAACATATAGACGATTTATCCTTCTATAAAATGAGCAGCATCATGAAGTACACCTGAAATAAGAAAATATATTAGCAACATATAGACGATTTATCCTTCTATAAAATGAGCAGCATCATGAAGTACACCTGAAATAAGAAAATATATTACACAACATATAGACGACTAATCCTTCTATAAAATGAGCAGCATCATGAAGTACACCTGAAATAAGAAAATATATTACACAACATATAGACGACTAATCTTTGTATAAAATGAGCAGTATCATGAAGTACACCTAAAATAAGAAAATATATTAGCAACATATAGACGATTTATCCTTCTATAAAATGAGCAGCATCATGAAGTACACCTGAAATAAGAAAATATATTACGCAACATATAGACGATTTATCCTTCTATAAAATGAGCAGCATCATGAAGTACACCTGAAATAAGAAAATATATTACGCAACATATAGATGACTAATCCTTGTATAAAATGAGAGGTATCATGGAGTACACCTGAAATAAAAAAATATATTACGAAACATATAGACGACTAATCCTTGTATAAAATGAGCAGCATCATGAAGTACACCTGAAATAAAAAAGTATATTACGCAACATATAGACGATTTATCCTTGTATAAAATGAGCAGCATCATGAAGTACACCTGAAATAAGAAAATATATTACGCAGCATATAGACGACTAATCCTTCTATAAAATGAGCAGCATCATGAAGTACTCCTGAAATAAAAAAATATATTACGCAACATATAGACGACTAATCCTTGTATAAAATGAGCAGCATCATGAAGTACACCTGAAATAAAAAAATAGATTACGCAACATATAGACGACTAATCCTTGTATAAAATGAGCAGCATCATGAAGTACACCTGAAATAAGAAAATATATTACGCAACATATAAACGATTTATCCTTGTATAAAATGAGCAGCATCATGAAGTACACCTGAAATAAGAAAATATATTACACAACATATAGACGACTAATCCTTGTATAAAATGAGCAGCATCATGAAGTACACCTGAAATAAGAAAATATATTACGCAACATATAGACGATTTATCCTTGTATAAAATGAGCAGCATCATGAAGTACACCTGAAATAAGAAAATATATTCCGCAACATATAGACGACTAATCCTTGTATAAAATGAGCAGCATCATGAAGTACACCTGAAATAAGAAAATATATTACACAACATATAGACGACTAATGCTTCTATAAAATGAGCAGCATCATGAAGTACACCTGAAATAAGAAAATATATTAGGCAACATATAGACGACTAATCCTTGTATAAAATGAGCAGCATCATGAAGTACACCTGAAATAAGAAAATATATTACACAACATATAGACGACTAATCCTTGTATAAAATGAGCAGCATCATGAAGTACACCTGAAATAAGAAAATATATTACACAACATATAGACGACTAATCCTTCTATAAAATGAGCAGCATCATGAAGTACACCTGAAATAAGAAAATATATTACGCAACATATAGACGACTAATCCTTGTATAAAATGAGCAACACCATGAAGTACACCTGGAATAAAAAAATATATTACGCAACATATAGACGACTAATCCTTGTATAAAATGAGCAGCATCATGAAGTACACCTGAAATAAAAAAATATATTACGCAACATATAGACGACTAATCCTTGTATAAAATGAGCAGCATCATGAAGTACACCAGAAATAAAAAAATATATTACGCAACATATAGACGACTAATCCTTGTATAAAATGAGCAGCATCATGAAGTACACCTGAAATAAGAAAATATATTACACAACATATAGACGACTAATCGTTGTATAAAATGAGCAGCATCATGAAGTACACCTGAAATAAGAAAATATATTACACAACATATACACGACTAATCCTTGTATAAAATGAGCAGCATCATGAAGTACACCTGAAATAAGAAAATATATTATGCAGCATATAGACGACTAATCCTTGTATAAAATGAGCAGCATCATGAAGTACACCTGGTATAAGAAAATATACAACAGAACAAATAGACGACTTACTCTTCTATAAATTGAGTAGCATGAGGAGGTAATGTTAGAATAAGAAAATATACCCGCTTTATATGACCTTCGATACGGTTTGTCCCTCGACAGGTCATGTTGCATGAGATATGACACTCCTAATAAGGATATATTTATAAGATTATCAACAAGAAAACGGTCCACAAAGGACCATAGACGTTTCACGAATACTATAGATACAAAGTAAAGCGACAAAGAGACTTACAGTCTCTAGTTTTCGGATGATCCATCGATAGGAGTATAGAGATAAGTACACCAAGCATAACTTACAAACAGACGGTTGAGTTTCCATATCTCTACACTCCTGATGACTGTTAAACCGTAAATTATATACTATATGTTCGACCCTTTACTCTGTATTTATTTTTTACTATTGTCAGGTATTATTTTATTATTATCTGATAATATATATGTATATATATATATATATATATTTCATAATAAAATACGATTTATCCCTCGACAGTTTCTGTTGCATTGACTGCACACCTGAAATAAGAAGCTCGGAGTCCCGGAGAAGCGATATATAGGTATATCTACTACTTCATTGTCTACAACAACTACGATTTACCTTCCCGCCTTTTTTCCGGAGAAGGATAATATCAGAAATATAATATTCGGTCATAGATATCAGAAACCCACATGACACATGATGGTCAACTCCACGAAAAATATTATGGATTTGTTTTAAACTACAATTAAAGGTGGAATAATAATTCAAGAAAACAAAAGCCTTAAATATTCAACTAGGCAATTTTTGTAGAATGTTAATTTTGTTTTAGTACAGACCTACCCGGATTAACCAGGTAGAAGGGGTTTCAACCACCCTTTCGTCTGTACTTACAAATCCCAACAGCGTAGAGTACTGAAATTGAGATACATACATACATATATATATTCATACATTGTGTATAGATGTTAAGAGTTATAAGCTAATGTTATATGTGTCAGCACGCGTGCTATAATTTCTAGTGGACTGTGCTTTCAATTTAAACCAAGTGTAGTGTGGCTAAGATTTTTAAAAAGTTTAAAGAATATTTGTACTGTGGCATTGTGTTACAACTGTCCAATAATATCATTATAATAGTAAACTCACTAACTTGTGTACAGGTATCCTTTCGACTGTACTTAAAAATCCCAGCAGCGTAGAGTACTGAAATAGAGATACATACATACATACATATATACATTCCTACATTTTGTATAGATTTTTAGAGATATAAGCTTATGTTATATGTGTCTGTACGCGTGATATAACCCCTAGTGGACCCTGTTTTCAACTTAAACGAAGTGTAGAGTAGATAAGATTATTAAAAAACATTGACAATTGTTGTACAAGTTTGGGATTGTGTTACAACTATCCAATAATATTATTATAATAGTAAACTCACTAACTTGTGTACAGGTATCCTTTCGACTGTACTTAAAAATCCCAGCAGCGCAGAGTACTGAAATTGAGATACAAACATACATATATACATTCCTACATTGTGTGTAGATGTTAAAATTTATATAAGCTAATGTTATATGTGTCAGCTAGCGTGCTATAATGTCTAGTGGACTGTTATTTCAATTTAAACAAAGTGTAGTGTAGTTAAGATTTTTAAAAAAGTGTATAGAAATTTGTACTGTGGCATTGTGTTACAACTGTCCAATAATATCATATAATAGTAAACTCACTAACCTGTGTACAGGTATCCTTTCGACTGTACTTACAAATCCCAGCAGCGTGGAGTCCTGAAAATAAATAGATACCACTGTTATTTTGCATCCTTTTTTTTAAAAAAAAAATAAGAGATTACAAATAATAGTTTTACAATGATATCGGTTATAGAATTCAATATATTAAAACTTTACTATTTGTAAAATATACTAGTCAGGATAAATGAATATTTGTATGTATTTAGACGTTTTGTAGTCCTCTAAATGGACTTTTCATAATTGTTTAATAACGAAGTATCTGTGGGAGGGAATATATTCAAAAATGTATCCACGACACAGGTTACAGTGCCAGACAGAAAATTGTGAAATTTGACAAATAAATAGTTATGGTTCTGATTAGAACTGCATAGCTTTTGGGCAAAAGTAAATAATGATACAGGTATTGTATTTTACATAATGTTAAAACAACTAGTTTTTTTTCGCTCATCTAACTATTATAAAAAAAATTCATTAAATATTATCAGCTTTATATAAGCATTAGGAAAAAAAGTTCTTATTTTTAATGGTGTATATATAATTTTATCCGTTCTACGTTTAACTTAAAGTGTTATCAAAAATAATATGTAGCCAAATAACTCATTGTTTTATTTTAATGATTTTGTCAAGTATGATTTCAGAACGAGCAAATGCGTGAAACTAATTGATATATGCCCAGTGTTGCTGATTTAGGCCGAAATGGGATAAATTTAACCCTTTTCAAAGTCAAAATTTTGAATTTAACCCGGACAAGTTTTTTATTCTTTTTGTGCTAATTTAACTGGCTTTTTAGCCCTTTATGTTTCTTTTTTTATAAAATTTTTTGTAAATGTAAAATCTCTGTAAAAGCTAAATATTTAGTTTTTTTGAGTTTTTTTTATACACATTTGTTATCTCTTACTGTTTATACTCAAAATTACCAAACTTCTTCGTTAAAACCTAGTTTGGATCATGTTCATTGATCGTTGAAAACTCGTAAAAAAGATGTCCAATGGTTTGATCTGACAGACGGAGAGAGAAGCTAACTTGTTCTGTTTTAACTCGTCTTTTATGTTTTTTTACATTATTGCTATAAAAAGACGTGATTGATGAAAAAAAAAGAAAAGAAAAAACTTTCCTCTACAATAGTATTTGCTGGCTTGCTTTATAGACTTTACTGTTTATAAGGTGACAGTCATCTTACGAGGTGTATAAATAAAGTAGTGAGACTGGCAACGTCGCTTTCGATCTGGCAACGCTGGAGACGCGTGGCCTTGAGTAGCGTCAGGTGCACGTGTGATGCGCCTCCAGTATGAATCTGAACTCGCCACAGTCATTTGTTTGTCCGTAGCGTTGGTTTTCGTGAAATGGTTTTTTCTTGAGCGTTTTAAAAATGAGTGACCTCAAAGTTGAGCAGCGGTGTGCAATCAAATTTTGCTTCAGACTTGGACATAATGCAACCGAAACTTTTGAAAAACTTCAGGAGGCCTATGGAGAACGTGTTTTATCAAGGGCACAGGTTTTTCGGTGGTTTAAGGAATTTTCAGAAGGAAGAGAGTCGATTGAAGATGAACCACGAAGCGGAAGGCCTTCAAGTGCAAACACCGATGAAAATGTCAACAGAGTACGGAACCTTAATCAGCATTAATCAGCACTTCTACCGTGAGGTCCTTGAAAGACTTCAAAAAAGAGTCCTTCGTGTGCGGCCAAACATCAAAGACAAGTGGGTGTTGCATCACGACAACGCGCCCTGTCACACTGCCATCTCAATAAACGAGTTTTTGGCCATTAAAAACATTCCTGTTGCTCCTCAGCCTCCTTATTCACCAGACTTGAGTCCTTGTGACTTTTTCCTCTTCCCGAGATTGAAAAATCACCTCAAGGGAACTCATTTCGGGACACTACAAAACATACAAACTGCTGTAACCGACCAGCTGAAGGCCATTCCAGAATCCGAGTTCCAGCAATGCTACAATGATTGGAAGGACCGTCTCCAGCGCTGTGTGGCTTCCGAAGGGAACTATTTTGAAGGTGACAATATCACATTGTAATTATATTTGAATAGAAAATTTAAAAAAAAAATCAGTCTCACTACTTTATTTACACACCTCGTATCTCTTATCTACCCCTCCCCCCTCCAACTCAATCGCTGTGTCTTCCCTATTCTAATGGTCATGTTCAGAGAGAGAGAAAATTCAAAGAAAATTCATTAAAAACAAACTTCGAAACTAAAATAATGTATCAACAATAAATAGTACACAGACAATGCGACATGGATTTAAAACGTTTTAGAAAATTCTGCTATGATTTTGATGTTACTTAGACATAATTAAGAAAAGTCGGACCAATAAAATTTATGAAACAAAAAGACAGTAAGCGCTCATAATCTTAAAAATATAATTTAATATCTAAAAATGAAACATTGTTATTAATATTTAAAAATAAATTATTAAAATATTGTTTAGAATGCTATTTTTCTTATGTTGTCACTTGGTCTGGCAACACTGTGAATGTCTAAAAGCCTCCTTATCACCAGAGCTGGACTTCTTTACAGTATCGTGATTATAACAAAAACAATGAAAGCTATTTGGAAAATTACTAATTTTTGAACAATAATAGTTTTTATTGAAATCCATCAGAAAAGGAAGAAGAAAGGCCACAGAAAACACTGACTACTTATAATCAGTAACAGAAAGGCTTACAATACAATTGATTAAAAATTCATACAAGTTTTATAAACAGTATGAATAACCAGTAAACTCACATTAATAGGGAATAAAATATAGTCTAGAAAAAAAAAAAACCAGCCAGCCCTGTATAGAAAACCATGGCAAACAAATAAAACAAATACTACATGGAAATTAATATTATTAAATAAAATGGTTAATACAGTGATTAATGTAGCAGGTTTAAGATACCGGAATAAACAACACAGCTCAAAGGATTCTATTTAATGGTGGCTGTTTGAGAGGTTCAAAACATTTTTTTCTCCTAAGCTGATAACCCTAGAAATTTGAAATTTTGGCATTATCTTTGAGGTTACAAATGGAACAAACGAAAAATACATTCAGAATTTTAAAACAACGGGAATTATTTTTTTATCAATAAAATAAAAAAATTGTACTTATAATTCAATCTCAAAGCTTGTGAGAGCAATAAAAGACATACCGTTTGACGGATCAAAATGAAACTGTGCCTAAAAATAGAACATTATATGGAAAATGATTTGAAATAATTTTTTTCAAAATTATATGCACCAAAGGGGCATTAAAGTACGATTTCTGTTTTCAGAAAATGTTTTTTGACGCTAAATGCCTCATGAAAATCTGACAAAAAATGGAAAAAAAATTAGCAATTCATAAACAAAAATTCATGAAGTTTCAATTACGGGAAAGAGCAATAAAGCTATAAAAACTGTTGTTTATCCTAGACTAAGGGAACACTTGGTATACTTGTCGAATTTTGATATTTTTTTACAATGTTTACATTGACTTAGAAATTATTTGAGCAAAACCACTGAGATAAAATTAGACTATTCTAGTCTAATAGTTCATATTCATTATGTTCAAAAATTAGAAGCTCCCAACTATAAATGATTTATATTATATTGAATAGCTGGCTTCGGACTTTGAGTTGAGTATGTAAACTGGTATATTTTTTCCCAATATACATTCATAGCAAGCTTATAACAGAGTACAAGACGCAGGAAAATAGATAACACTCACTCAGAGGAAATTGGTATATATGATTTTCGATAAAGGGGAAGGAAAATGATTTTAATATATAGTAAGAAGCCATAAAATTCTCAGTATTATAATTATATAAAAAATCAAAAATGTAAAACATAATTCAAAATTGAAATCTTTCGTTTGAAGATTTATAAATGTAATTATTGTATATATTCTTAATCATAAATTATCTTAAAACGACATTTTTTCTTGGATGTTTATGATGTTTTTCAAAGAAAATAAGAGTATTTTTGTGATTTAAATTTGAAAATTTGACTTAAATATTCAATGTAGAAGGAGGTCAAGTAACCGATATAAGAAATCCACTGGCTATTTGAACAAAAGCCATGTTCTCTTGTAGGAGATTATTTCGTATCAAGAAATTTTCAGTTTGGCTTTTCAAAAATGTTATTACTGATGTAGTTAAACTAATGAGATTATTTGCATCAGCTGCGGGATGTACAAAAATAAGCTTATATATTGATAAGTCGATCAGTCACTATCTGTAAATGAAGGACTAGTAAGCATCTCCCATTTAAATGTTTACATTATACTTAAATGAGACATTATATATTATATACCCTTGAATATTGATATTAAGTTTACTTATCGTAAAGTTCAGTGCAGGCCACTCCATATTTTTTTTTGTTTAATTTAGCATTAGTTTAATTAAACAAACTAATTATTTGTTTTTAACTGCACAACAGATTTCAACAAGACTGTTCATTTTACATACTTATTCTGAAATACGTTTATTCATTTCATAATTACTGATTTTTCAAAATTTTCCTCGTAATGGAATTGGGGTTTATACATAGTGTTGGTAATTTTAACAAACTCTAAGTGAAATGTGTATGGCTACTTCATAACTTGATTATTTATTGTTACTGACACTATAAAATCGTTTTTGAACTATTAATCGTATTAAATTATTTATTCTAATAGAATGTGTATTACTCAATCATAAAAACATCATTCATACCCAGTTGATCAATCCATTCATCTTTTAGGTTAAAATGCAGTTTGGGGGGCCCCTTGATACTGCAATAACTAACTGTCGATAATTCCTGTACCATAATATATCGATTGTTAAATGGCTTCTTGAACTTAATATGTTGATTCCTTATATATTATACAATATATTTCTTTTATTTTTGATACTTTACATTTATTTCATACTTTTGTACTTATCAGTATAAATAAGTAAACCTTTATACTTCTTTATATTTTAATAAAAAAGGTAATAAATAAACTCGTCATTTAATTGAATAAATTATCAGAATATTTACCATTTAATCCAATAAACTTTGTAGAGAGAATTATTTTTTCTTTTTAATGTAATTTTTTATAAAGTAATTTACTTCTCACTGTTTTCTTTAACCTGTATGTGAATAATTTTATATAATCTGGTATTTCAGTTTACTAGACCAGTAGAATAGAATAGAATATATTTTTATTGGCTTTTTATACAGATATATACATAGCCAGAATTACAAGAGAATACAAATTAAAATTACAACACACCATAAAACATATACATCAAATTTACAATTGTCAACCTATATATCTAAATTGTGCAGTTAGATCTTTCGCTTAATGCGTATAATAAACTTTACAATACTTGTTAATAGATTTGAATAGTTATCACACCTGAAACTCAACATAGGCAAAATTGAGTATGGACCAAAGCCAATCTCTCTTTGAACTGCTTTTAACAAGTCCTTTCTCTCTGATACGTGCAGTTTGCAATTCCAAAATACGTGTTCAATAGAATCAACTCCCTCCTCGCAAACACAAAAATCACTACGCACACTAGTTTTAAGGAATAAACTACTGTTCAGAGAAGAATGATTGCTTCTGATCCTGTTTATGGTAACTATCACTTTCCGTGGCAGATCACCGCTTTTATGAAACCAAGGTTTATCCGAATCATAATAAAAATGTCTAAAATAAAAGGTATCCTTACTAAGACTGAGTTCTTTCAGTTTACTTATATTTTCTATTTTACATTTCTTTTTGAGGTTTGCATAAAAATCAGAAAAAGGGATTGGTTCATTAAGAACTGGTTCGAGTTTCACCGCTGTTCTTGCTGCTTCATCAGCTACTTCATTACCCGAAATTCCTTTGTGAGCTGGTACCCACACTAACAAAATTTCGATACCTTTATCACGAGCATGAGCTAAATTCTGTCTAATGTGGTGAATTAACGGTGAACTTGACTTACTATTGTAAACGTTGTCAAGTGCCTTTAAAGCACTCTCCGAATCCGAGAATATGACATAACTTCCCACTCCCACTTCAATAATCCTTTCAACAATTTTATATATAGCCTTACACTCGGCTGTAAAAATAGACGCATCATCTAAAATTCTAAATGCTAACTGAAAATTTTTATTCGAAGAGCAAGTAGCAAAACCGGCTTGACTCTTTCCATTTTCAATAATCTTAGACCCATCCGTGTAAATGTGAATAACATCATCTTTTCTGGGAAAGATCCTGTCACACTCATCACTCGGAGAGCGATGAGCAACAAAATTTTTACAACTGGACAAATCAATCTTAGGTTTAAAAAAAAGAAACTTAAAGATGCCTTGATACCTAAAATGATTATCTGATTCCAGAATGGAATCTTTCAAGAACCACACTTCTTCATAACATTGAAGTAACAACGGTTTTACATAGTTAATTTTATACGCAAAGTTATCGGAGACTGCAACTAGAGTATCTAAATTGCAAATAGTCTTATTTCCGTTTATTGATAAACATAAACTAGACCTGTCATGTCTCAGTTATAGTGCTGTCACCTGTTGACAGATAATGTAACTAATTCAGCTATAAGCAAGGAAGCATAACATTGTATAACATAGAACGTAGATAGAGAGAAATATTCAATTCATCTCATTTTTAATCAGTTAAAATGATAATTGTATTTATGAATCTATTTTTTTGAACAAATAACTTTAAATAATTTGTTACAATGAATTAGTAATATGATTTAATTACAATAAATTAGTTAAAATATTAGTATATTCAAAGACACTTAATAAAATACAGTATGGGAGGCCCTCTGTTATCAAAGCCTCAAGTAGTGTCTATATTTTTGTGACATTATGAATTAATTTCTGGAGAGAAATTAACCGTGTAAATCGACCAAAGATTTGTATCGGTGGGTTATATATACATATATGATCAAACCACAATAAGAAATGGTAAAACAAGACTAAGATCTTTCAACTGTAACAAGCGGTCTTCGTCAGAGTCAAAAACCCAACTGAACACTAGATGCCTGTTTTTGACTCTGACGAAGACCGCTTGTTAAGGTTGAAAGATTTTAGTCTTGTTTTCCCATTTCATATTGTTGTTTGATCATTGATTGTTATTTCACGTGTTTATGTGAAATCTTTATAAATATACTTCCTCTCCAACTACGATCATTAATAGGACCGATATATTAGACTATTTAATCGCCTATTACTAGTTTCGTGTATCGCCTATGCGTTTTTATTATCTATCTCTATTTCGTAATATTATACATAAATGTATATAACTTTTTTCATATATTATAAATTATAACTCTTATGACAAAGTTAGTTTACTTTTCCTCCAGGGTAAAACTCCATATGAAATATACAACTTCAAAGTTAGCAGTATAAATAACAGAAGTTAGTAGTTGTTAATTTATTCCATCAGAAGTAAAGTTCAGAGCCTTAGAAAAGGCATTTCACGTTTACTAGGAAGCATATGCAGATGACTTAGGGAAAGCAGATTCATAATGGAACGAATATGGAAATGAGAAGAAAAATCAAATCACTGCTTCAACGGCAATCTTTAAGCCATCCTTCGCATAAATCAAACGACTTATTTCTTCTAAACCAGATTTCAGAAATCATGTTATTTCTTTTTTTTTTTAAAAAAAAATATTGACAAAACGTCTTATATAGAAAATCGTATATTTAAATGTCGCTGTGTAGTAGGGTTTAAACAAAAACCGACATGTTAGAAAACCGGTTTTCGAATAGTAATTTTTCAAGAAAACCGGTTTTAACCGGTTTCGATTTTTTATAAAAAAATTTTTTGCTTGAATATTCTGTAATTCAAACAAAAAATTTTAAAAGAAAATTTAGACTGATTAAAAGCAGTTTTTGACTGAAATTATTTACTGTTCAATTTTATTGAGAGTAAAATTTTTTTATGCAATTTAGTAGAACAAAGAAATAATAGTTGACCAGGATTAAATAACTTTATGCATAATTTTCAGATATAAGAATGTAAATATTTTTATAATATTGAAACGAGTTATTCAGCAAAGAGCTGGAATAAATAAAAACAATATATTTTCATATTTTTATAATAACCACATTATTAAATCGGACCGATATGATTCCAAGAACCAAACCGCTTGCAACAGTGTTTTCATCAATCTGGTACATTTGGCTATGTTTGTCATTTTCAAATTTTTTTTTAAGTGTTATTCATACATTGAAAACCGATATTTTCTACTAAAAAACCGGTTTTAGAATTTCATAATTTCCTCCAAAAAACCGGTTTTTAAAAACCGACAAACCCTACTGTGTAGAACATCTAGAAAGTAACTGACAAAATAATACATATCTCTCCTGACAAGTACATGATGAATGGACTCTCTGTATCAAATGAAACAAATACTTCCATTTTTCACAAACACATTGCAATTGAAACAACATTTCAGATAAGAAAAACAAGAGCAACCGTTAAAACATTAAAGTGTAAATCAAATATATTTTTTAATTAAAATACTAAACTCAGTGATTTTATAATATTTCTAAATGTAAGAATAAATCTGTTTTTGATATCATATTAGTATTTAATCATTTGAATAATTTAAATATGTATGTTTTTTCAGAATACAATATGGACTTCTTAATCGTTTTAATATTTTAGTTATACTCGTAGCCTTTAAACTTTAAAATAACCAGGCAGAATATATTTCACATCAATACATGCATTACTCTACTTCTTAAAACCATCCAAAATAAAATAACTAAAATGTTTGTAAATATTACTTTACTATAAGAAAAGTATAGTGATCGTGAAAAAATTCGATCTCGAGATTTTGACGGAATTACATGTTTTGAGGTCCCAGAAGTCGTTTTATGAAGTTTTTTCGATGATGTCTGTGTGTGTGTGTGTGTGTGTATGTGTGTGTGTGTGTGTGTGTGTGTGTGTGTGTGTGTGGGTGGGTGGGTGTGTGTGTGGGTGAGTGTGTTATCATTGCTTGTTACCACGCTACGGTCCAGAATTTTTGATGGATCAAGTTGATATTTTACACAAATATGGGCCTCATAGGGAAGAAGATCCCTATTGTTTGGGAAGAATTATGCATGATGGGAAAGTCACTTTTTTTTGCCAAAAACCGTTTTTTTTAAAACATCTATTTCTCCTAAACTGATAACCCTAGAGTTTTGAAATTTTGACATTATCTTTAAGGTTACAAATGGAACAAACGAAAAATATATTCAGAATTTTAAAACAACAGGAAATATTTTTTTTTTCAACCAAATATAAAAATTTTGACTTTTAATTCAATCCCAAACATTGTGAGAGCGATACAAACCATACTGTTTGAAGGATCAAAATGAAACTATGCCTAAAAATAGAACATTATGTGGAAAATGAGTTGAGATACTTTTTTTTCAAAATTACATTCGCTAATGGGGCGTTACAGTACGATTTCTGTTTTCAGAAAATGTTTTTTTGACGCTAAACGGATCATTAAAAAATAATGAAAATTTGACCAAAAATGGAACGAAAAATTAGCAATTCGTAAAAAAAAAATCATGTAGTTTCAATTACGGAAAAGAGCAATAACGATATAAAAACTGTTTGTTTATCCTAGACTAAGAGATCACTGCTATACTTGTCGAATTTTTTATATTTTTTCACATTGTTTACATTGACTTAGAAATTTTTTGAGCGAACCCACTGAGATAAAATTGATATTTATAAAGGAACAATTTAAATTGTCTATTGACTTATATGAGATGTAAGAGGAATAATATTGTGCAGGAAAATAATAACACTCACTGTGAAAAAATTCGTATATATGTTATTTAACAAAGGGGAAGGAAAATGATCTTATTAAATACTAAGAAGCCATAAAATTCCCAGTATAATAATTCTGTTAAAAACCAAAAATGTAAAAGATAATTCAAAATTGAAATCTTTCGTTTAGAGATTAATAACTGTAATTATCGTACATCTTTAATTAACAAATCACCTTAAAACAACATTTTCTTCGCTGTTTAAGATGTTTTTCAGAGAAAAAAAGGGTATTTTACTGTTTTAAATTTGAAAATTTTGTTGAGGGTCCGTTATCAAATAATTTAACGAAAGGAGATTCTTGATGTCATCTTTTATTTTACACAGTTCAAAACAACACATTCAAAGCTACACATTTAGTCAACGTATACAAAAACACATGGTTCATTTTCAGGTTGTGCAACACTGGTTCATTACAGGTTGTGCAGTCCCCTCAGGCATGTTTTTAAATGTCCCACAACACTCTCCCTCATTTAACAACATAAAAAAAAACTGAAAAACAAACAATGATTTACATATCTACAAGTCCCAATGTGTTGTTGTCTTGCAAGGAGCGAATCTCAGAGTCCATTGCCTGTCTCCAAAGCTTTGACTGACGACTCTCAATAGCTTCCTCGTATGAAGTAGGTTCTTCAACATCTGAAATGTTTTCATTAATCATGACAAAATCCGAATATCTTGCCGGCTTTTTCAGTATGTTGCGATCCCGAAGAGCAGTCCTATTTTCGACAGATTCGTCTTCTGAAACGTGCTTCTCAAAAGCACGTTTTGGAGATGTTTCAGAAGGCTCGTTAGGTGTCTTGTCACATTCCTCTTTAGGTATATTATCACGTTGAACTCGAAGAGGAGTCTCTTCAAATGTAACGTCACGAGATCGTATAAGCTTGTTAGTGCTTTTACACCAAATCCGATACCCATCCGCTTCATATCCAATCAAAACACCTTTGACAGCCTTAGGATCCAACTTGTTACGTTTTTCTTTAAGAACATGAGCGTAACATTTTGATCCGATTATTCTTAGGTGTTTCAGGCTAAGTTTTCGTCCTTCCCAAAGCTCAAATGGGGAGATACGCGGTTGACTGGAGGTACCGGTCAGGTTCAATACGTACACAGCAGAATTTATCAGCTCTGCCCAGAGTGCTTGAGGCAATTCTTCATGAGCGTGCATCATCGCTCTTGCAGTCTCCACTACTGTCCGGTTGTCCCTCTCTACGCAGCCATGTTGTTCAGGGGTGTAGGGCATAGTGAGCCTCTGTTTTACTCCATGTTTTTGTAAAATCTTCTTTACAGCGAGGTTATTGAATTCCCCTCCGTTATCGGAAAGAAGTATTATCTCTCACAGTGTACCCAGCAGTTTTTATTTCAGCTAAAACAGTTTTCAAAGTATTGATCACTTCAGATTTATGTTTTATGAAATAGACAAAGCGAAAACGTGTATAGTCGTCCTTGAAAAGAACGAAGTATTTGTATCCTGAATAAGAAGGTACAAATGGTCCACAGACATCCGCATGTAACAGGTCACCCTGTTTACAGGATCTAACCCTTGTTCCAAAGGATTTTCTATGTGCCTTACCGTAGATACAGCCTTCACACAGTTCACTGTCAAGTGGAAGGTCTATACCAAGCTCTCTCTTAACCGTTTCCCTTACATGGCGTTTATTCTGATGTCCCATACGTTCATGATGAAGTTGAAGCAGGTTTTCATGACAAGTAGAATAGAGCGCGGGTGGTTGAGTTGTGACAATGTGAAGCTTATAAAGGCCTCCAAATCTATTTCTGGAACCAACCAGTTTGGTCTCACCATCAATGGTCAAGCAGCATTTCTCTCCCGTTGACTCGAACTTGCTACTCATAATTTTATCTTGAATAGACAAAACAGAGAATAAGTTTTTCTTTACATCAGGTACATACCACACATCACTCAATGTGATATTTTCTTGTCGCCCATCCACTAGAGCAACGATGTCCACTGAGCCCTTCCCAAAGGCTCTCATCAACTCTCCATTCGCTATTGTCACCATGTGATCCGTCGAGAATGGTTTGAAATCACGTATCATATCTTTCCAGTGGCAGACGTGGTTCGTGGCTCCGTTATCAACAAACCAGTCTTGTTGATTGCACTCAGCTGACAGTTTGCAGGAGGTGGTGGCCAACAACATCATGTTAACCCCCTTTCCATGAGATTTTTGGGTAGATTTCTCTGTTTTTGGTGGTCTTCCATCAGAAATCCACTTTTTACAAAATATTATTTTATGTCCAGGAAGCTTGCAGTAGTTGCACACTATCTTCTTGGATGGATGCTTTAGAGAACTGTTAATACTTTTCGATGACTTTGAATACTCAGTTACCAATAATTCATTGGCATTACTGCTCTCTGCTTTTCCAGACAGGGCCCTTTCATATGTGCATAGCTGAGTGGTCAAGTTTGCCAAGGACCTCTCAGACTTGGCTATCAGAGTCCAGCTAGACTTGAATGAAAAATAAGACTCAGGCAGAGTCTCTAAAATTTTGCACATAAGGAGCAAATCAGGGAGTTCTCCATTATTCTCCTTCGACAACTCAATATTCAAAGCATTCCAAATATTCTTCAATTTGGACGTGTGTCCCATTATGTTATCAGAAGGATCCATTTTATAGCAAAAAAATTGAATACACAAGTCAAATGCTTTGTCCTCCCTGCAGCCATCAAATAACCTGTGTAATTCTAGCCAAACATCCCTAGAATTAGAAAAGCGCATCACCAACTTCAAAGTGTCCTCCGTCATGTTAGTAGTAATAATCAATAGAGCAATACTATCTAACTTGGTAAAAGTTTCATAATTTTTTTCAAATGCCTTTACCACTGATGGACTTGCATCCTTTGAAGGATCTTCAGGTGCAACCACTCTCCCTTCCACAATATCCAGTGCACCAGGAGTACTTTTCAATAAAATTGTTACTTTATATTTCCAGGTAGACCAGTTTTTCTTTCCTTCAAGAAGGCCAATGTTTACTTTTGTCGCTTCCATTGTTCAAAAATACAAACAAAACAAATTGCAACACGAGTCCAAGTTCAAACACACAACTTTGCTCAATTAACAATATTTAACGGCCTGGGCCCATAACCTGTTGAGGGTCCGTTATCAAATAATTTAACGAAAGGAGATTCTTGATGTCATCTTTTATTTTACACAGTTCAAAACAACACATTCAAAGCTACACATTTAGTCAACGTATACAAAAACACATGGTTCATTTTCAGGTTGTGCAACACTGGTTCATTACAGGTTGTGCAGTCCCCTCAGGCATGTTTTTAAATGTCCCACAACAAATTTTACTTTAATATTCAATGTAGAAAGATGTCAAGTAAACGGTGTAAGAAATCTACTGGCTATTTGAACAAAAGCCATTTTCTCTTGTAGGATAATATTTCGTTTCAAGAAATGTTCAACATTGGTTTTTCAAAAATGTTATTACTGCTGTAGTTATACTAATGAAATTATTTGCAAATAATAAATTATTTGTGATGTACAAAAATAAGCTTATAAATTGATATGTCCTTCAATCACTATCTGTACTACATCACGAATGAAATGCTAATAATTATATCCCATTTAGATATTTATGTTATGCTTAAATGAGACGTTATGTTTTATATACTCAAGAAATTTGACATTGAGTTACTTATAGTAAAGTAGAGTGTAGGCCACTCCAGATTTTTTTTTCTGCAGTAAGGTGCGATACCTATTAGCCCAACTTAAGGACCCGAACAAGGAGAAAGGAAGTTACTTTCTCCCAAAATTATTCAGAATTCATCACACAAAAATTTTAAAACTTTGTCAAAACATAATCAAAGTTTACAAAATTAAAAGAAGTAATATATTTCATCATATGAAATAGTAATACTATTTCATCAAACATGTATTCTATATTGTTTGTAAACATGTTACATCGTTCAAGAAAGCTGGAAATATATCGCATTTTCCCAGATTTTCTAATTGTAATGGTCTAAATGAGTTTGCAAATGTTGTTGAGGACTCCTGTTTTCTGTTTTAGTATGTCAACCTTTTGTCATTCAGGTTTAAGTTTTAAACGAAGAGAAGATTGGTAATATCGCAATCTCATGTTAATCCTCCGTAAAATAGCGATCAGGTTACATTAGGCGAAATTACAGTCAGCAAGTTAGATCAGATATCAAGGTATTTTTTAATATCATGATTTATTTTCTTGACCCAATATTTATATGGTATAATTTTTTTGAGGGTTGAGGTCTAATGATTTGAAATTAGTCCTTTTGCAGACGTTTCGACATATATTTATGTCATCTTCAGGGCTACAACATGTTTGTTTTACAATTAGCACTACTATTACTACTATTTTGGTTATTTATTGCTATGGAATATTTATGGTTATGAAACAGAAACAGATTTCCAAGATAATAAAATATTGATCTCTATACTTATGAAATAATTGTAAAAGCAATAAAATAATAATAATAATAATAATAATATCCTTATGTCAATGTAAAAAAATCCATAGTCGAAATAACTGATTTATCGATCAATACCTCTCTGATACTCGTACTGTACATGTAAAATGTAATAAATAACCAAACTAGTAGTAATAGTAGTGCTAATTGTAAAACAATCATGTTGTAGCTCTGAAGATGACATAAATATATGTCGAAACGTCGGCAAAAGGAATAGTTTAAATCATTAGACCTCAACTCTCAAAAAATTATATCATACAGATATTTTATAACATTCAAAGAAGCGACTGATATATAATCACAATAAAGGTTGAATTTTCTAACTCTATAAATTTAAAGGATATTATTTATTCTTCTTAGCATGCTTGTGATGAATTTTGCGTTGTTTATTATCAAATGATATCGTGAGTGGTAGATAACAAAATCTAAAGCAGGTAGCATTCTATAATAGCAAAGACTCATTTTCAGGAGAATCAAAAACTATTCTATTATGAAAGTCAACTGACTATGTTAATTTTCAAGATAGAAAAAATTCACTTATATTAGCAAACAGCAGCAGTTCTGGCAGCAAATTTCTAAAATATTTGAAGTAGAAGACAAAATTTCAACTGTTACCTGAAAACAACAAAGAAACAACAAAACAACAGAAGAAATGACTTTGAGAAATAACAATTTCAATTTCCAATAATTAAATAAAGTTAGTAACAAAAATATTGCATGCTATCTCACGCAATCTATCTTTTCATTTCATTATAAACATATATTTTTGCAGAAATTTAATTCTATATAAATTCTTTCAGAAATATTATTTAAAATCATAAATAATTGTAGTAATAATCACTTTATAAAGTATAAATATAATTAAATGAATTGAATAATTGAAAAAATCATTATCATTCCATGAATGTATATCATTTAATCAATTTTATAAATCAATCATATGGAAAGGTTTTCTGAAGCTTTCTCAACTGCTCACTAGAAAGCGCTGCCTGACGATAGGCGCCATATTTAAATTATAAATACCGTCTTTTTCTGAAAATAAGACACCCCCGAAAATAAACCCTAGTGTAATTTACGAAACATAGGAATATTAGCCCTTCCCTGAAAATAAGCCCTAGGTAAAATAATATGAATAATATAATTATTTAAAAGAAATTCTGTTGAATTTAGTAGGTATCTCTAGCTGCCCTAATATTTCAAAGAATTGTTTGGAACAAAACATTCCAAGAAATTTCTTGTTTACCTCTACAGTTCGTTTTAAGGAATGCACTACTTATTATAAAAGTTGAATTTATCTTCAAAATACAATATATTGCTACAGTCTACATAGAGTGACGGAGCAGGTACAATGTTTGTGTATTTCAGTTTTGTAAATCTGATTAATACCTAGTACTTATTGTACTTGAAGCCCTCGTCCGAAATTTGTCCATTAGATTTAAGAAGTTATGTTACAAATATGTTTTGAAATGTTTATCAATAAACAGAAATAAGACCATTTGTAATTTCGATATTTTAATTTAAGTTTCCGATAATTTTTGCGTCTCAATTAAACTATGTAAGATCGCTGTTACTTCAATGTTATAAAGAAGTGTGATTCTCGTATGTATAAAGTTATAATAATAAACCAACCTTGTGAAAAGATATAAAGCTTTCTGAATTACTCACTAGGAGGCGCTGCTTAAAAATACGCGCCATATTTAAATTATAAATATGATAAGGGAATCCAAAATTACATATTTGTCTAATACAGTTTCATGTTGTGAAAAAAAGAGTGAAGGTAAATATGGATTGGTAGCTTTATCTTTGGATAAATGTGTTTGGTTTTTAGTTCCACAAGATTTGGGTGATATTTCTGGTCACCAGGAGTTAATGGCTAGCAACACAATTATTAGCAGCATGAATACTATTAAAAATATTGGAGGTTATAGGAAAATAGCTATAGCTTTAAACGCAGTTCTTAAAAAGAAATATCTTGATGACGATGGTAATTGTCGAATAAATATTTACTATTTGGAAGAATTATCACCAGAAGAGTGTAGTAGAGCTAATTCTAATGGAATTTTTTTAATGATTCGAATTATAGAATTAGATTTGTTAGTGGATAATGATAATAATCAATTTGTAATGTGGAAGTATTTCGGGAAAGGAGGACAAATAAACTATTGTCTAGTATTTATCAAAACTAGACAATTGATTAATAGTCGTTTCACTCATTTACAATAAGACTCTCACTGTACACTGACAAAAACATTTCACATAAACACGTGAAACAACAATCAATGATCAAACCACAAAATGAAATGGGAAAACAAGATTAAGATCTTTCAACCGTAACAAAGAATAACGGAAAACAAGGCTAAGATCTTTCAATAGTTGGGTTTTTGACTCTGACGAAGACCACTTTTACAGTTGAAAGATTTTAGTCTTGTTTTCCCATTTCATATTGTCGTTTGATCATTGATTGGCAAGTGAAGACAAGTCAACTAACTGTTCAATCACAGTCAACCAGCCCTAAGAGCCAAGATTCAAATTTACCTATATAAAATTGAAAGGATTTTAAAATAAAATAAAATATAATTGAAAGGTTTATTGAAGTGGGAATGGAAAGTTACGTGATATTCTCAGATTCGGAGAGCACTTTACACTTTACTTGACAATGTTTACTATAGTAAGTCAAGCTCTCCTGTAATTCACCACATTAGACAGTTTGCAACTCATGTTAGTGATATAGGTATTGACATTTTGTTATTGTGAGCACAAACTCATAAACGAACTTTGGGAAATGAGGTAGTCGATGAAACAGAAGAAATGCAACGAAATTCCAGTCAGTTCCTAATGAACTAATCCCTTTAGAAAATATAAAAACGAAAATATAATCAGAACTAGATGAGCCGTAACCCCCAAAGAATGAAGAATAAATTCTCTCAACATAAGTCAAGTACAATTAATAAATTCAGATCTAAAATCTATTTGTGTTGTAGAATAAACCTGACGAGTTTTCTACGAAAGATCTCAGTCCCATTTTTCGAAATCTTATTGTTGTTTAGACGATGTTTTTTTTTTATTTCACCTATTTACTATTAATTCTTGTCATATATATATATATATATATATATATAAAAGAAATTGAATTCATCAGGAATCGGTCAGTTTTCCTGGTTCAAATCAATTCAAAGCCAACTTACTAATTTAACAATCGTATTTTGAAGTTAAGCATTAAACAGATGTATGAAATTCTGAAAGTATTTCTTTTGTATAACTGAGTGTAAGAAAGTATAAGAACAGTTAATAAAATGCATTCACTGAATGTGATTGACAGGAATAACCGTTATTGCTATTTCTTGTTATTAAGTCATGTAAACAAAGATTCTTATATGTTCAAAGCATTTGATATAGTATTCTCACATGATTCAAGATATATACACAGAAAGTATATTTAATAAAACAAAATAATCATTTAAAATTGAAAAATTTCATTTATTTTATGACATAAATAAAGGACACATCAATTCAAGATATATATACAATCAGGCATATTTAAAACTAACAAAATATTGAATTTATTTTACCCAACATACAAGAAAACATTAATGAAAGGAATATATCCTTTATAATATTTCCTCAAAACATTTGTATTTAAGCAGACATTTCTGCTCAGGTTTGTATTCCTAAAATTATTCATTTAAACCACTAAAGTAATATATTATTATGTATACTTTCAGAATTTCATACATCTCTTTAATGCTTAACTTTAAAATATGATTGTTAAATCAGAACTTTGGCTTTGAATTGATTTGAACCAGGAAAACTCACTGATTCCTGATAAATAAAATTTGTTTTATATATATGTATGACAAGAATTAACAGTAAATATTTGAAATAAAAAAATATCGTCTAAACAAGATAAGATTTCGAAAAATGGTACTGAGATCTTTCGTAGAAAAAACTCCTCAGGTTTATATCCTCAGGTTCTATAACATAAATAGATTTTACATCTGGAGTCATTTATTTTACTTGACTTATGTTTGGGGATATTTGGAGAAACAAAGAAGTACAGTAAGAAAGAGTAAAATCTATCCACTAGCTGTCAACCCAGTTAGAAGAGGCTATTGCCCTCGTAACGAAAGTATCAAGTTTGAAGAGACCGTTACTAATGTTTATAATATTAGATCTATTAAATTTAATTAGAGACGATTCAATATTTATCCTTTGTTTCCCCAATCATCCGTTCCTGGACATTAGTCCTTTCCTGCGCTTTCACCCTTTTAAAATACCACTCTTCCCTCCCACTCTTCTCAACTCCTCACCAGATGTTTTCTGCATCAAGTGTTTCAGTTGGGTTTTTGACTCTGATGAAGACCACTTGTTACGGTTGAAAGATCCTTGTCTTGTTTTCCCATTTCTTATTCTGGTTTTATCACTGATTATTATTTCACGTGTTTATGTGAAATCTTTTTATTCTACTTATTAAGTGAAATATCTGACTGTACACATTAAATATAGAAGTTGATAATTGTAAGTTTGTTGTAATTATTTGTTAGTTGTAATTTTAAGTTGTATTTACTTGCAATTCTGACTATGTATAAATCCATATAAAAAATCAATAAAAATAAATAAAGAAATATTTAAATTATTACTTAACCCAAATTGAAATCTCTCCAGTTATTAAATTTCTCAGATAGAGCACCTTTATTGCATTGTCACTAGACACGTACCATATCTTGTTCAGTACATAGATATATTTACATTTTAGCAATTATTTCAATCCATTTTTAAGTTCATAAAATGGAACTGTAATAAAAGAAAAATCAGTATTTTCTTTTCAAGATTTTCTATAAATATAGATAAAATTAATTAAATAATCGAAAAAAATTCGTTATCATTCGATGTGCTTATAAAACATTCATAAATTAAACAAACCTATTCTATGGAATAACATAAAGCTTTCTGAGTTGCTCACCAGGATGCACTGCTTCAAGATCGGCGCCATGTTTAAATTATTAAATTATTTGAAAATCAATTTAGTGGTTCTGGAGACTGTTGTCCGCATTCAAATCATAAATTATTAATAAAGTTTTGTTAGCTTAGCTGATATTACAGTTAAAAACATTTATGGAAGTCCTAGAACATAGGTCTAGGACTCAATTTGTAATTCAGAGTTTGATTCTCAAATCGGCCCCAGCAGTAAGTCTACTTCAGTATTTAGTTTTTATGGCAGTTTAAAGGGAAAATCCAGTTTCACATACGTAGATAGTGGGAAATGGCAGCAATGTGTGAAGTGCTATTTTTGCAGTAGAAGGAAATTAAGGAATCAGATAACTCCAAAAACTGACTAGTATAGTTTCTGAAAAATACTAGTACTTATGAAATTAGATAATATTGAATTATTATCTAATTAAATATAAAGTTAATTATTTATATTTGATTCTAAATATAAATAAAATTTTGACCACTTCTACTTATGTGTTTAAGTAGATATACACATTATTCGGTTTTATGATTTACAAGAAACACAGAATAAATCCGTACCTACTTAAAAAAAATTTAGAAAAATGATTTTTCTAAATTTTTTTCACGGAATCTCAGATCTAAACAACAATAAGATTCCCAAAATAAGACTAAGATCTTTGATATAAAATAACAAGATTAGGTTTATTCTATACCAGGAATATATTTCACGTCTGATGTTTTTAATTTTCTTTACTTATGTTAAAAGAATTTGGTTTTTTTCATTTTTCTTTCATTTTTAATCCCGTTATTTATCAAGGAAAATATTACTCACTGTTTTCTTTAATATTATTTGAAAATTTAGGCTTGAATATTATTTGAAAAATAATATTTGAAAAACTGGAATTAACAGGTATTATAAGTAATTCTAAGTTCACCTGTGTGAAAACAGACAAGCAATCAAGAACAACAGAGAGTTTTTATAAATATACTAGGGTACCCATGACCCGTTGGGTCGTCCAATACCTTCGTTTTTAATGCAATCAAGTTCACATAAATGCAGATAAACTCTAAATCAATTCATTTCTAATAAAGACAATAATGAACTTGTTTTTAAGATAGTTTTCTCTTTATTTAAATTCTTTGTACAACTTCAATTTTACAAAAAAAAAAAAAAACATTAATGCATTCTTGCCGTTGACCTTACTGAGAGAGCAACATGTAATTTGTCATGTTGTAATCCTGTTTTACATAAATGAACTAAAACTTTCTGTAGAGTCTCCCCTTAAGACTTATGAATAGTCATGGCAAATGCTAACAGAATTGGAAATTAACCCTTAAAAAAAGGAGTGTTGTCCTCTTCAGATAAAACGATTTTCAATCTTGCAATTAAAACTATTACCCCTTGATACCGTGATGCGATAAATTTTATAAACAATGACATCATCATAAAGCCACTCAGTTATTAGTCTTGTTCCATTACATAACCTCGGTGGATCAATATATAATCGATAAATAAAAATATATTTCCATAGATTTCAATACTAGCAAATAGGTATAATTGAGAGTTTTGTAGGATTTATACTCTATATTTATACTATATTACTATATTACGTATATACTCGTACCTTCCAAGGCGTTGCGTACTTAAAAAGAAATTATTTATTTAAAAAAAATTATTTATATTATTATATACTAGCTTACCTACCCGGCTTTTCGAGAAACAATTTAATTCCAACTCTAATAATAAATTACATATAACGAAAACAATTTAAATTTTCTATAGTTCCGTTACACTTAACTTTTTTGAGATAAACGAAATTAATACAGAATTAAAATTATAGATTACGCAAAAAAGATATAATTTAACACTTATTATAAATTGCACACTTTGTCTAATACAATTGGTAATTGATAGATTACATTAAACAAATAATAAAAAGAATATTTTTTGCCGAACAATACATAAAGAAATGAAACGTATTCTAGTTAGATATCAACGATATATATAATAATTTATCATTTTGCCTATATGGAGTAGGGCCGGATACTAATTACAAATAATTAAATATTTTGAACAAACGAATTAATCAATCAGGAATAAATAAAGAATCCTTTACATCCATTAAACTTAAACAATACTTTAACTATTCTTTTAAGATTAGTGAAGTATAAATGTAATTATACTTAACAAAAAGTTAAGTCTAATTTAGAAAATTAGACATTAGACTAATTAGAAAATGAATTTATTAATACCTTTAATTAATTCAGGTTTTCTTCACCAAGAGTTAGAATTACTGGTTCAAATACTATCATGTATACTTAAAGTTAATAAGTTATTATTTAACGCATAACTATCTTTAATGCTTAAAGCAAGTTAAACCAATTAGATAAGAAAAGTTAATTGTAAACTATTGACAATAACTAAAGCTTTGTTAAAGTTAATAAGTAACCCATATAAAATTACAATAATTGTCTTTAATATCAATCTGAAAACAATGCTAAAATTTCTGGTACCTGGTTGTTTCCAATTGAACAAAGCATGTGGAAATATTATCATAAAGAAAAACCTTCCAGCGGCCGCTATTACCAATTAAAGTCAAAATGTAAACAAACAGGTTATACAGCAAACCTTATCTATTATAATATTTTTGGGATATTACCTGAACCACAACTCTGATTTTTAAAAAACTTTACATAAACCTTCACGGTGATATACCTAATAATTTCCTAAATTTTCACGGCGATTGGATTTTTGGTATGGTTTTTGAATCTACCGAGTACAAACACACAGACATACATTCATTTATATATATATATATGATTCGATGCGATGTTGACCAATGGGAGTAGAGTTACAGGTCCAAGCGTAAGGTCCCAGTTGCCCGCTGCTCAGCAAAAAGCCTTTGCGTTCTGCCAATAGGTATAGAGGTTGCACAGTCCCTCTGTGTTAAATGATGTTTGGCAGAAAACATTAGCCTCACTTTACAGTGAACTCCTGTTCCCTTTCTATTTTTGATTTTTGTGGTGGTTGGGTGTTGTTGTTTACTATTTTCTGTTACGGATATTGCTGGATATTTAAATGATACTCTCGGTTGTTTACTGCGAAAAGCCGCCTTCATCTTCATGCCAACAGGGGTAGAGGTTGCACAGTCCCTCTTGATTATTAAGAGATGTTGACACTGGAATCCAACTTCTTCTCGTAGAAACATCTTCAAGTTGTAGGTTTTGTATATTGTTCTCTTCGGTTTCTTATGTTCATGTTTTTTCTTCAGTTGAATGTTATTGCTGCTATTGATGGGTGGCTGGTAGGTGATGAAAAGTTCTGCACTGTTGACCTGGTGGTGGTATTTGCGACATGTTTCAACCATTCTCTGGTTATCTTCAGGCAAGGAAATGGCCCAGACGTTGGTCCTTATATACAGGTTTCTATGGGTTGTCCGGGAAAGGAATATGATTCGATGCGATGTTGACCAATGGGAGTAGAGTTACAGGTCCAAGCGTAAGGTCCCAGTTGCCCGCTGCTCAGCAAAAAGCCTTTGCGTTCTGCCAATAGGTATAGAGGTTGCACAGTCCCTCTGTGTTAAATGATGTTTGGCAGAAAACATTAGCCTCACTTTACAGTGAACTCCTGTTCCCTTTCTATTTTTGATTTTTGTGGTGGTTGGGTGTTGTTGTTTACTATTTTCTGTTACGGATATTGCTGGATATTTAAATGATACTCTCGGTTGTTTACTGCGAAAAGCCGCCTTCATCTTCATGCCAACAGGGGTAGAGGTTGCACAGTCCCTCTTGATTATTAAGAGATGTTGACACTGGAATCCAACTTCTTCTCGTAGAAACATCTTCAAGTTGTAGGTTTTGTATATTGTTCTCTTCGGTTTCTTATGTTCATGTTTTTTCTTCAGTTGAATGTTATTGCTGCTATTGATGGGTGGCTGGTAGGTGATGAAAAGTTCTGCACTGTTGACCTGGTGGTGGTATTTGCGACATGTTTCAACCATTCTCTGGTTATCTTCAGGCAAGGAAATGGCCCAGACGTTGGTCCTTATATACAGGTTTCTATGGGTTGTCCGGGGAAAGGAATATGATTCGACATGTCCATCCCCGGACAACCCATAGAAACCTGTATATAAGGACCAACGTCTGGGCCATTTCCTTGCCTGAAGATAACCAGAGAATGGTTGAAACATGTCGCAAATACCACCACCAGGTCAACAGTGCAGAACTTTTCATCACCTACCAGCCACCCATCAATAGCAGCAATAACATTCAACTGAAGAAAAAAAAAAAAACATGAACATAAGAAACCGAAGAGAACAATATACAAAACCTACAACTTGAAGATGTTTCTACGAGAAGAAGTTGGATTCCAGTGTCAACATCTCTTAATAATCAAGAGGGACTGTGCAACCTCTACCCCTGTTGGCATGAAGATGAAGGCGGCTTTTCGCAGTAAACAACCGAGAGTATCATTTAAATATCCAGCAATATCCGTAACAGAAAATAGTAAACAACAACACCCAACCACCACAAAAATCAAAAATAGAAAGGGAACAGGAGTTCACTGTAAAGTGAGGCTAATGTTTTCTGCCAAACATCATTTAACACAGAGGGACTGTGCAACCTCTATACCTATTGGCAGAACGCAAAGGCTTTTTGCTGAGCAGCGGGCAACTGGGACCTTACGCTTGGACCTGTAACTCTACTCCCATTGGTCAACATCGCATCGAATCATATTCCTTTCCCCGGACAACCCATAGAAACCTGTATATAAGGACCAACGTCTGGGCCATTTCCTTGCCTGAAGATAACCAGAGAATGGTTGAAACATGTCGCAAATACCACCACCAGGTCAACAGTGCAGAACTTTTCATCACCTACCAGCCACCATCAATAGCAGCAATAACATTCAACTGAAGAAAAAACATGAACAAAGAAACCGAAGAGAACAATATACAAAACCTACAACTTGAAGATGTTTCTACGAGAAGAGTTGGATTCCAGTGTCAACATCTCTTAATAATCAAGAGGGACTGTGCAACCTCTACCCCTGTTGGCATGAAGATGAAGGCGGCTTTTCGCAGTAAACAACGAGAGTATCATTTAAATATCCAGCAATATCCGTAACAGAAAATAGTAAACAACAACACCCAACCACCACAAAAATCAAAAATAGAAAGGGAACAGGAGTTCACTGTAAAGTGAGGCTAATGTTTTCTGCCAAACATCATTTAACACAGAGGGACTGTGCAACCTCTATACCTATTGGCAGAACGCAAAGGCTTTTTGCTGAGCAGGGGCAACTGGGACCTTACGCTTGGACCTGTAACTCTACTCCCATTGGTCAAATCGCATGAATCTATTCCTTTCCCGGAAACCCCATAGAAACTTTTATATAAAAAAAAAATTTTTTTCCATTTTTTTGGAAGAATAAACAGGAATGTTGGAAAAAAGTAAATTACCCACCAAAAGCAAAGGTGCCGGGACTTTCATAATAACCACAACCCTCCCAAACGATTTAAATTCAAACTAAGAAAAAATTGCATAAACAAAACATTTTAAACTTTACAACTTAAATTTTTCTTAACAAGGAAATTAATTAGTGTAAATTTAATTAATAAAAGAAACTTAAAATTTTTATAAGTTTAAGCTTTTTTTTTCAAAAGTAAAATACCGTAGTTAGTTCCCATGAAAAAAATAATATAAGATCCATATGTTTCTTTGTATATAAATGTCTCCAGTTTTATTTCTATAGAGGACAAACAGACAAACTATTAAAGTAACCATGGTTTCAGAAAATTTAGTTCATTGAACAAATAACTTTAAAAAATTGTATCTACTGTAGTAGTCGTGTCGACTTGTGTCACTCAGTGTTAAGAGTGATAATTAATAATATAGTTCCAATCTAAGGTGTTATGCGATCGTGCTGAAGGATGGATGATACAGGGGTTACTGTATTATGAACTGAGCCTCAAGGGTACCAGGTACCCCCTTGAGTAAATAGCCTTACTCCGGTATGCAGTGCTCTGCCGGAGCGGACAAAATACTACCGATAGAGAAACAGGGATTTTCCCCTGTATGATAATAAGACAAAGGAAGTCCGGAGATCATCCTCCGGAACCGCAGAGGGTCCAAAAAGTGCTAACTAGTAGGAGCCAACCTCCCACAAGTGAACCTAAGGACTCGAAGAAGGAGAACTGAAGTTACTTCCTCCCGAAACGTAGAGAGCCTGTATGGAATTTTAATGATGGTTTATGCAGATTCTGCAAAGAAGAGGAAAAAACACCGTCGCACCTGCTGACTGACTATAAGCTAACATACTATACATAGGCAGGTGCTTTGGGACAATCAACAAAACCATAGAAAAATCTGGAGTGACCTACACTCAACTATACAATAGGTAACTTAATATTAAATTTCTTGAGTATATAATATATAACGTCTCATTTAAGCATAATGTAAACATCTAAATGGGATATGATTACTAGTCTTTCATTCCTGAGGTAGTACAGATAGTGATAGAAGGACATATCAAAATATAAGCTTATTTTTGTACATCACACAGCTGATGCAAATAATTTCATTAGTATAACTACAGCAGTAATAAAAATTTTTAAAAACCAAAGTGAACATTTCTTGATACGAAATATTCTCCTACAAGAGAACATGGCCTCTCTTCAAATAGCCAGTGGATTTCTTACATCGTTTACTTGACAACCTTCTACATTGAATATTAAAGTAAAATTTTCAGATTTAAAACAGGAAAATACACTTATTTTCTCTGAAAAACATCATAAACAACGAAGAAAAAATGTTGTTTTATGATGATTTATAATTAAAGATATACGATAATTACATTTATTATTCTCTAAACGAAAGATTTCAATTTTGAATTATCTTTTACATTTTTGGTTTTTTATAGAATTATTATAATGGGAATTTTATGGCTTCTTAGTATTTAATAAGATCATTTCCTTCCCGTTTGTCAAATAACATATATACGAATTTTTTCTGAGTGAGTGTTATCTTTTTCCTGCACAATATTATTCCTCTTACATCTCATATTAGTCAATAAACTATTTAAATTGTTCCTTTATAAATATCAATTTTATCTCAGTGGATTCGTTCAAAAAATTTCTAAGTCAATGTAAACAATGTAAAAAAATATAAAAAATTCGACAAGTATAGCAGGTGATCTCTTAGTCTAGGATAAACAAACCGTTTTTATAGCGTTATTGCTCTTTACCGTAATTGAAACTTCATGATTTTTTTTTATGAATTGCTAATTTTTCGTTCCATTTTTGGTCAAATTTTCATTATTTTTTCATGAGCCGTTTAGCGTCAAAAAAACATTTTGTGAAAACAGAAATCGTACTATAATGCCCCATTAGCGAATGTAATTTTGAAAAAAAATATCTCAACTCATTCTCCACATAATGTTCTATTTATAGGCGTAGTTTCATTTTGATCCGTCAAACAGCATGGCTTGTATTGCTCTCACAAGGTTTGAGATTGAATTATAAGTCAACATTTTTACATTTTATTGAAAAAAAATATTTCCCATTGTTTTAAAATTCTGAATATATTTTTCGTTTGTTCCATTTGTAACATCAAAGATAATGTCAAAATTTCAATACTCCAGGGTTATCAGCTTAGGAGAAATAAATGTTTTAAAAAAAAACGGTTTTTGGCAAAAAAAGTGACTTTCCCATCATGCATAATTCTTCCCAAACAATAGGGATCTTCTTCCCTATAGGGCCCATTTTTGTGTAAAATATCAACTTGATCCATTAAAGATTCTGGACCCTAGCGTGGTAACAAGCAATGCTAACACACGCACCCACCCACCCACACACACACAGACATCATCGAAAAAACTTCATAAAAATACTTCTGGGACGTCAAAACATGTAATTACGTCAAAAACTCGAGATCGAATTTTTTCACGATCACTATACTTTACTTATAGTAAAGTAAAAACTTTTACTGCTGGAACCAGCAAAAGTGCTGAGCTTCTTGGAGGCGTTGAAGCTAACTGCTGGGGTACTTTAGTACAGAAGAGGGGAAGTACAATAGATTTTAAGACGCAGTGCTATAGTCACCCTCCAATAATAATAATAATAATGAACAAAAAAATTACGGAGTCATACACATTCTATTAAAATAAATAATTCGATGTGATCAATAGTTCAAAAACAATTTATGGTGTCAGTGACCATGAATAACACTGACCCAGAAAAAAAATGTTTGACATCGTGACTAAGATGTTTTAACTGGTTCTACCTAATTTAAAGGCGCTAATTTCAGAAATACTGTCGCTTTTTCTCAATAAGGTCTAGTTTTTTTGGAAAAACTCTGGTTTTTTTTAGAGCCGTCTCTCTAAGAAGGGGACGGCTCCAATAAAAAACAAATCATATCAAATCGAGGAAACAATATTTTTATTTAACTTTAAGACACATATTTACTAATCAGACCAAAATATTTGCAATAAATGTGGATTTCGCATATAATCCCTGCAAATATAGCAAAACCCATTTATTTTTTCGTCATAATTATTTAACATAGATCACAATAACAACCTGCAATTGTCTATCAATACACCTAATTTTGAGGTAAAACCGGTTGGATTTAGCAAACATCTCAATATCTTGATCTGAAGAGGAAAATTAGTATGATTTTCGGAACCAGCACCCCAAGATTAATCTAAATCAGCTTAGAAACCGAGGACACCAAAAAATATGTTGACCACTGATAATCAAGTTATGAAGTAGCCATACACATTTCATTTTAATAGAGTTTATTAAAATTACCAACACTATGTATAAAACTCTGCTCCATTAAGAAGACAATTTTGAAAAATCAGTATTATGAAATAAATATACATATTTCAGAATAAGTAGTTAAAATGAACAGTCTTGTTGGAATCTGTTGTGTAATTAAAAACAAATAATTAGTTTGTTTAATTAAACTAATGCTAAATTAAAAAAAAACTATTCTGCTATAAATAATATATGGTAGGACCCTTATATCACCATAGAAGACGGTGGTGAATGAAACAAATAATTATTTTTATGTAGCGCAACACAAAATAATTTGGGAGTTCAAAACTCTTATTTCATGGCACAAATAACTTTAAATAATTTAAGAATATAGCCACATACTTCTGTAATTACAATGAATTAGTTAAAATTATGTTCATGTTTGAAACTCTATTTGATTTAGTTTCAAACCTTACTTTGAATTATTAGTATTTTAGAATTAGTAATATATTTTTTATTATAATAAAGTACTTAAAACGACAAGTATGCTGTAATAAATATATTATTTTGCAAATAACTATAAATAATTAGTATTATGAATTAGGAATCTATGTATAAAAGTCATATGTAGTACATTTTAATATTCTTTTTGATCACCTATCACTTCGCCATAGGATATAAGAACTTTTGACAAACACATAAATATAATATCTCAAAATCACAAAGAAAAAAGTATGTTATATAAAGAAGTGTACATCTTGAAACTAAAATAAAGAATCTTATTTACAAAATGAAAATGAACAACCTAAACAATTTGCCTATTATTGAAAATGATTTATTCAAGGAAGGATATACTTCCATGATTCTTTAAAAAACAGAACAAATATATTTCCGGTGACAACATTTTAGTGAATTATATTTAGTTCTACTTGGGAATAGCACATTTAGGTTTTATCACAATAGATGTATTTATCATTTGTACTATGCTAATATATCTAACCGTAAAATAATACTTGTCTTTATATCCATGCCTATTTTGTTTGCTTAAATATCTACATATATAAGCATAATTAATGAATACAGATCACTTCTGTGTTGTGTAAATTGAAAATTTTTTTCACATAAAATGTAAAATATGGACTTATGATTCAGCCTGAAAGGTTACAAGGTGGATATAAGCTATACAATCATATAGGTGGATAATCATATAAAATGAACAGTTCGTATTTATAAATTAGTTCAGTTTTTTTTAATTAATAAGTTTTATGATCAGCAAGTTTACTGTTCTATTTTTTTGTTCAATCAACTTTGAAATATTCATAAATATGACTTCGTTATGTATGTCTAATTCCACTATATAGATGAAATAATCAGCATGTTTAAAAGATTCTGCAAATAACTATAAATATTTGGTAATTAAGAATTAGATACGCACATTTCATTCTAATAAATTATCAGAGAGATTTATTAATATTTATATGATTGATTAAATGATATAAATTTCATTCATTCATTTATGATTGTGAACTAGACATACAATCGATTTGAATAAACCAAAAAGATGACCATGTTTAAGAGTCTTATTTATTGAAGAAACTCTAAATTATAGTATATCTGGAAAAGTAATGTTCATTTCATTTGAATAAATTAGTTAAAATGATCAACAAACTTTGTTGCATTGAACACATAAACCTGAATTACTAGTGATTATTAATTATTCATGTACGATTAATTTGAATTAATAGTTAAAATGATCACCATGTTTAAAACTTTGTTTCATTGAACACATAACTTTGAGCTACAAAAAATATTTAATTCTACTTGTTCATAAATTTGAAGAAGTTAAAATTAGTTATAATGATCGTCGTGTAGAACATAATTGGATTGTGCAAATAACTATGAATAATTAGTAATAATGAATTAATTGGCATTACACAGATAATTAAAATAATTAGGTAAAATGATCATCAACTTTCCGAATATTTTTTTGAGCAAATAACTTTGACTAATTGATAATTCAGAATTAGTCATAAATATTCATTCTAACGAATTATTCAACATATCAGCATGTTATACAATCCACTTTTAATTATTACTTGAGTAAATTACTTACATATCACTTGAGTAACTTAGTAGAAATTATGAAAACTCTATTTAATTGACAAATATCGTTGAAGAATTCCTAATTATGAATTAGTTATGTACGTTTAATTGAATAAATTATTTAAAATTATCAACACTTTAAATACATTATTCGATTGAGCAATAACCATAAATAAATTGTAGTGTACTGATAAAAATTACGTATAAAAGAATTATGTTTATCAGGATCTTTAAAACATATTTCGATTGTAGAAAGAACTGTACTTACCTAGTAATTATGAATTAGCCATGTACATTTAAATTCTATAAATATCACAAAAACGATCAACTTGCGGTATTAGTGATTTGATAGTGGAAGTGAATTATTCATATACATTTATTTAAATAAATTACTAAAAAAGATTTCATGAGTCAAACGTTATTTCATTGTATTATAGCTATGAATAATCAGAAATGATTAACTAACTGAAGCACAATTTGAAATGAACTACTATTAATACTTGGGAATTAGTACTATGTATTTAAATTGAATAAATTAGTTAAAATGATAAGAATATATCACTGGTGTTTCCCATTATACAAATAAGTATGAATATTCAATAATTATGTATGTGATTCTGTATTAACAACACACATTCCATCTTAATACATTTTTGAAATGTATTCTTGAAACCCACTTTATCTTTAAAAGTCTGTTTTATTGATCACTAAACTATCAATAATTAGTTGACTTGATAACTTATTTCAAATGGCCGCCATGTTTGAAACACCATCATACTCAAAAGTACATTACAATTCTTAATCCAGAAACATCAATAACGTTGGTTTAATTTGAATAAATTAGTTCACATGATCATATTATTTAAAACACAATTCGATTGTTCAAATAAATATGAATGATAAGTTGATATAATTTAGTCACACACATTTCATCGAAATATAATATTAATGTAACCGGCATCTCTAAACCTCAACGTCATTGAATATATAACTTGAATAATTAATAAACGTTAATTAGCATGTACGTTTAATTGAATAAAGAAGTTAAAATAATAAGTATTTCATCAATAATATAACGTTGAACAATAATTTGTTAGGATGTACGTTTAATCTCAATAAGTTAATATGGCGGACATATCTAATACTTCACAAGTTCTGAATAATAAATTTGTGTAATTTATCCATATACAATCTATTGAATAAATTCTTTCAAATGATTAGTATTTTTAAAACACTAGGTGACAATGACTATGAATAATAAGTGGTCATGACTATCATAGTATGAAAACTTCACATACCTGCAGAATCGTAGCTGTAGGCGACGCACAACCATGTTCGTTCACACGTAGCGCACTTCCATTTGAAATGGCCCTGGCCCAAGGGCCTTATATGACCTACGTACAAGTATGCCAACCCATGGCTTATTTTTTTTATCATTTATATTACTTATTATCTCAATTTATTCTTTTATAATTTAATACAAAATTAATTAATATTATTTATGACTATTACTTATTACCTGATTTACTTTTTATAATCTAAATCATCAGTATCATCTTTTCAATTGGTGTATATCTGTTTGGAGATTAATGCTTTCATTTAGAAGTTATCTTAAATAATTCAATTATGTCCACTTTCTTTTAATAAATTAGTTGAAGTCATGACCCTGTTAAAATATCTATTTATTCAAGAAATAATTTCAAATAATTTATAAGTCTGAGAAGGTTATGTTGGTTTCATTTCAATAAATGAGTTAAAATAATGACAATTCTTAGAAACTAATTATTTGAAAAAGAATTTTAAATAAATTTCTAATGCAGATAAGTAATGCTTGTATAATTAAAAGAAATTACTTAAAGTAATGGCAATGTTTAGAACTCTATTCTTTTGAACATATTACTTCAAATAAGTTCTAAATGTGAATAAGTAATATTCGTTTGATTTGAGTAAATTATTTAAAATGATAACCGTGTTTAGAACTTCATTAATTGTAGAAAAAAACTTTCATTAATTTGCAAATCTCAATAAGTAATGTCTTCTAAGTTTAAAAAATTTGTTAAAATAATGAAAATGTTTAGAACTTCCATTTTTTGATGAAATTACATAAAATAATTTGTAAATGTGAATAGGTAATATTCGTTTGATTTGAATAAATGAGTTAAAGTGATGACAATGTTTAAAAGTCATGGCTTATCTGTTACTGATTGAATAATTTCAAATATTTTCTTAATCTGAAAAGGGAATGTTCAATTGATATCAAGAAATTAGTAAAAATAATTATGGTTCATTGTCATCAATACAAAAGAATTTATGTATAGCTTGACCAGCTGTGAACCCAGTGTTAAAAAATTATATCATTGTGAATAATTATTATTATTAAAATAACTGTTATTGTGTTTTTGTTCTTAAGTGATGAAAACTGAAGTCTTATATGGCCCATGCTAGTGATACAGTATTCTTAAGATGATTCAAGAAATATACGCAGTAAGTACATTTAATGAAACAACATACTTTTAAACATGAAATATTCCACTCATTTTATGTCATCATTTATCTTTATAACATTACTATATTAGAACATCTATATTGATATTAATTTTTACAAAAGGTTAATTTTAGAGGACGCTTTGACATTTTAATTTCTTCAGAAGTTTCTATTTTATTTGAAATACTGTTTTATAAGGAAAAGTATTCAATGTTCGGAATTTTAAAAAACAATAATCGGTACTTATCTTTTATCTGGAGGGCTCTTATTTAACAAATGTACCTATCGGTTAACAGGAGGACTTAACAAACAAATAGCAAAAAATAAAAAGTAATATTTCGTTACTTTTATAGATTCGTAATCTAGTTATAGATTCTAGGAGTGTTATTTTGTAATGAAGTGCTTTTCGTTATCCACATAATAATAGTCTCCCGTTAACCTATAAGTACCTAATAAACTAAATAATTTATAATTTCAGGAATAGACACTTCACACAACTAAGTTTAACCAAAATACTAGTGTAGAACCACACTGTAGTATCGTTTATATTACACAATAATACATATAACATTAAACAAGTCTTCAAATGCAACGCTTTGTTTAAGCTGACAGATGTGTTAAAATTTATATTCCTAAGGTTATTCATTTTTAACCTCTAGGGTAATAAATAGCTTATTACAATGTACATACTTCCAACATTTCATACTTCTGCATACCACCAAGATTTTAAATCAAAACGTTGGCTTAGGTTTGATTTGTAGCTTGAAAACTTACCAATTCCTGGTAAATATAATTTGTTGTGTTTATGTAACACTTTACTGTGAAAAAATGGTCTAAACCACAATAAATAATTCAAAAAATGAGACAAAGATCTTTGGTAGAAAATAACAGGTTATTTTATCAAGAATAAATATAAAGTATATTATTTATACAAAGGCATTAATGTTCCTTACTTAAACTGAATATCTTCAATTCTTCTTTGTTTTTAAAGTGATTTTATTTGTAAAGTAAAACAAAACTCACTGTCTCTTTATTATTTATCTGAATAATTTGGCAAAAACTTTAATTAACACGTAAACATAAACAAAAACCTCTTACTTGTATTATGGTGCAACCTTCAGGGGCAAATATAACAAACTCACCAGCATCCAAGCAGTTTTTTAATATAAATAATGAACTTTTACATAGAACCTAGATATGTAATCTATATAAACGAACATTTCGTAGAAATAATTTTTCAATTAACTTCTTTTATGTAATTTCAACTTTCAATAAAAGGCTTTCTTCTCCAACTTAAACTCCAAATAACATCTTGCTAATGAAAACATTAAAGAATGACTGGCTGTCCATTATCATCAGTTTTATATTCACTAGAACTATTATCCTTTTCTCAATGAATCATCTCTTGCTATCTCTAAAACACTGGATTATTGGGATGGATTAAACGGTAACCTTTAATATATCATAATAACCGACAAAAATATGTTCTTTACTTATGGCATCTCATTTAGTTCTCTTTTGATCTGGAACTTTTGCAAATGCTCGGAAATTCCTATTCTTAAATGATATAAGTTTACCTTTTGTCTGATCAAGCTTTCTCTGGGGGTCAGCTTTCATGTCGGGTTTTGTTTTTAATATAATTTGCTGTATTGTGTTGAATATTGCCTTGATGAACTAGCTTCCTGTAACATACTTCCAGCCTTTTCAACTACAGCTCTCTTGAGGATCTCTGTTAAGCCATTATGTTGAGGACTATACGGTATTGATGTTTGATGTAAAATACCATTACTGGATAAACATTTTTTGAAGTCATTATTAACATAGTCTTTCCCATTATCACTGAAGAGTATTTTTATTTTACATCCTGACTGATTCTCAACTAAATTTTTCTTTAACTTCCTACTTACTATACATTATATACAAGAAACTTTTTCGACTGTAATCGTAAGTACACAGCTTCTTTGTGCAATGAGTCTCCACAAATGAGAATGAACTATTTCCAATTTATTGTTATCTCTAGAACTAATTCCTTTAAATTCTGCTCTTGCTTGCTTACCTTTAACACATGACTCACATTGTTCTTTTGTCAGATGGCCAAATGAAGTTGATTCCTTCATTCATGCCTTGTTCTAAAAGTTTCATTGTTTTCTGACAAGCATGAACAAGTCTAAAATGCTAAGTCCGTTCAGTAGCTGTTGACACACTTGTGTTATAATTTATTTATGTTTATCAAGATATGATAGCTTACCAGTTTAAATATTCCATGTTCTTTGCATTCATGCTCTACTTTAAACTCTACAACTGTACATCCTTACTTATAAACTTGTTTTCTATGAAAACCTTGAGCTAGAACTGTTATATGTGTTTTTACTTAATAAATTGGTTGACAACTGAGGAACGTATAGGTATCTGTTATTCCAGATGTTATCAGCAATGTGTACATCTTGTTGTTATCAGTTATAGTGACTTCTTGAATTTAAGATTGATGTAATTTATCTAGTCCTTTCTGATGGTCATATGAAACAAGTGCTACTGTCAATGATCCATTCTGAATTATTTGTAGAGACATATGAAAGAGCTGCTAACAATACTTCATCATTTTCACTAATGATGTTTAAGTTTTTTATCACTAATTTGCTCTTTCACTATTATCAGGATATTGACAGGATTTATAACCTCTTTTTCGGGACCTTTAACATTGGACTGATAGGTCTCAATGATTGGCATGTAAAGGTTTTATAATCTTTTTTTAATAGAGCAGCTTATACGTAAATCACTACTAATGAGTTCCCCATGGGTTCAATATGCTCTGTTAGCCTATTGAGTAATATTATGCCTATGAACTCGTTTCCAACCCAGCACTGAAGGCATCTAATTCCCTGTTAAACTAATTTTAAAAGTTTTCTTAACAAACATAACCTACGAGTTAACCCTTAATCTTCATACGTCTCTTAAAGCTTTTTCTAAATTTTCACCGTCTTTTTAACCCCTTAGACACTCTTCTACATCAGACGAATTTTTGGTCTCGTTTTTATCATCCCTTTTGGTGCTATTATAGTATGTACCTATCTTCAATGTTGTTATCTACCACTTACAATATCATTCATATTTACAACGCAAAATTCATCACAAGTATGCTAAGAAATAAAATATCCTTTAAATACTTATATTGATTTAGAAAATTCAACATCTACCGTGACTATATGGCTTTATGTAAAGATTTGCATACTAAAAAAGATAAGAGGAGCACCTCAACAGCATTTGCAATATCATTTAGACCATTACAATTGCAAAATTCTGTGAAAACACGATGATATATTTCCAGCTTTCTTGAACTATGTAAGATAGGTTTACAAGCAGTAATAGAATAATTTTTGACAGGTTATGTTGTAAGTTTTACTTCTAAATTTTGTAAAGTTTTGAATAAGTTGTAAAATTTTTGTGTAATGAATTTGAATAATTTCGCATAAATGTATCCCTATAAACTGTTTATTATTTTTGGTGGATACCATAATGAATGGTAGGTAGCATACTAAAACACCTTTTTTTCGTCACCAGTCACAACAAACATAACTCTTCTGCTGTTAAAAACATTTTCATGCCAAACTTCCAACTATTACAATTGTTCCTTCCTTCCAAGTTTTTTAATGTTAGGGAGAGATGATTTATTTGTCTCAGGCATCATTTTAAAAGGCTTCCTAAGAATCCTTATTAAAAGTCTTTTAGAGTTTAATCACCAAAGTTCAAATTAAAAACTGCACACAAAACAAAATTCTACGTTTCAAACATTAAGCTGGTTTGGGTCTATAATCTGTTAGGATTACGGAGTCTTAAAATGTATTTGATTAAACATAATTCCAAAAAATATCACCTTAGAACATTCGTACTGACAGTTTTTAATAAAACTTGCATTTTCAAGAAATATCTTACACTTTTTACTTTCCTTTTCTTAATGAACATTTTTCATTTCTCCAGAAGTTGCTATTTAAAGATATATAAATGAAAAGATTGCGAGGATGAAAATTACAGAAAAAAAAAACTACAAATTTCTACATTCTTATTACAGAAAATCACTACAGACTGCTATTGTCCATGATTTAATACATATAGCACTGATGTAATGTTGCTTAGACAAAAAGAATAAATATTTTAACTTGAAACTATAAAACTATAAACACGATATATCGTTTACTTTGCCCTCGTTGTACAGTATGCCCCGCGTTGCCCGGGTTGCTATGAAGTAATCAAACACAATTTTTTTATTTCTATTCTTTATTTCAATTTCTATAGCATTTAAATATCAATTTCATTCTCACAAAATACAAAAAATATAATATTATAAACAACATAACAAATTATGAATCTCTAAATATTTCTGGATAGACAATGTTCCTGGTCTTTCCTCCTGGTGCATATATGAAGAGGTTTCTTGGATTTCCTACTCTTGAACAACCAACATACAGTTGACCATGAGAAAAGCAAGGATCTTCTAAGTGGAGTCCAGCTACTGAAAGGGTTTGAACTTGAGATTTGTTAATGGACATTGCATAACTTAATCTAACAGGGAACTGTAATCGTTTAAATTGAAAAGGCACATCTGTAGGAATCAGAGGAATTCGGGGAATGAAGACATCATTTCCTTTTCCACATCCTGTGAGAATTGTTGCTTCAATTACATGTGGTAATAATCTTTTCACAACTAACCTGGTTCTATTACAAAGTCTTGGCGGATCAAGGTTTCTTAACAACATTATAGGTGCTCCAACTTTTAAGTCCAGTTTATGAGGGGGAAGCTCTGAGGGATCCAGAGAATTTAGAAATTCCACAGGATAGTTTACAGCTTCTGACTTATCAACAACTGTAACTATGGATTTGTAATTTTTACACAATCCAGGCAATTTCTTCAAAAGTTCAAAATTTACAGAGTTGACAGTGTTATTCTTAGTGGCTAAAATTGCTCTTTCTCTCAGCCAGTCATGATTATGATAATGTAAATTGAGGTTGGGAAACACTTTTTCCATTAACTCTACCACTGACTTTATAGATGTACAAATAGGAGTAATGTTGATGTTCTTCTCATTATCAATTGCATTAACCCTTCCTTCTCCCAACTGTAATAGCATGTTAGAAAATATCCTTAATGATGGATCACCTCTCTTTTCAACTCTCATATTTTTTGTCAATTGTAATTTAGTGATCTTTTTTTGTTTCCATAATGTAGACTCTTTAAAGTAGGCTTTGAGTTCATCAGCTTTTGTTCCCTTTGGAATGATAGGTAAAGTCTGTCTAAAATTCCCTGACAGGACTACTGTAATTCTACCCATTGACATGTTGTTATTTCTGATATCCTTCAGGGTCCTATCAATGGCTTCAAGTGCTCTTTTATGGACCATTGTACATTCATCCCAAACTATTAGATGACATTTTCTTAGAAGTTCAGCTGTGCTTGAATTCTTACTAATATTACAAACTGGATTATCATTTGAATATAAATCAAGAGGCAACTTAAAAGTAGAATGAGCAGTCCTACCTCCAGGGAAGAGGGTTGCAGCAATGCCAGAGGAAGCTACAGCAAGAGCAATTAACTCATGTCTTCTAACTTTGGATAACATTAATGATGTAACAAAGGTTTTCCCAGTTCCACCTGGAGCATAATATAGTTAATATACCCTCATAAACTGGACTTAAAAGTTGGAGCACCTATAATGTGGTTAAGAAACCTTGATCCACCAAGACTTTGTAATGGAACCAAGTTAGTTGTGAAAAGATAACCTACCTGCACCAATTAAAGTCAAAATGTAAACAAGCAGGTTTATACAGCAAACCTTATCTATTAGAGGTTTTTGGGCCCTAGGGGGCCGGGGTTAAGATGCCCCCCAGAGTTTAATAGCCTAAAACCACCCCAAGACCTATAGAAAGTGCCTTGCAAAAGAATTTTTGAAAAAGGTCCATTGTAGGCCGAATGCATAAGGTACAAACATACATACATACATACATACAGAGCCACGAAGAGAATTTATATGTAGATATTAATAACCAGCCATAAATGAAATTGTTAACATATTTTAACAATATCGATGATTATTTATTTAGCCCTTTCTGATAGTCAAAATCAAACGGGTGATATCCCGTTTGATATTTTTACTTTACTGTAAGTAAAGTATAGTAATCGTGAAAAAAAATCGATCTCGAGATTTTTCAATGTTTTGAGCTCCAAGAAGTCATTTTATGAAGTTTCTTCTATGATGTCTGTATGTGGGGGAGGGGGGAGTATGTATCCCCAAAGTTTTTTACCATGCTACGGTCCAGAATCTTTGATTGATCAAGTTGATATTTTACACAAAAATGAGGCTCACAGTGTAGATGATCTAGGGATCATGGAATTATGCATGACGGGAAAGTAAATTTTTTTGCCAAAAACCTGTTTTTAGACTAAATTTTTTTTATTTTTTTTTACAGGAGATATTCTCTTTATATAATAGTATAAGTACATAGTAGTACAAATAATATAATATACAAATAGTACAAATACAGTATAGTATAATACAAAGTACAAATAGTATAATAGTACAAATTGATCATTTGAGAAATAGAATGAAAGAACTGAGATTTAGTCCACTTCTCTTAGTCCAATTGAATTTTCCTCAATGTTTTTTCTAAACCTTTCACGGCTCTGTCTTCCACGCTAGCACCAGCTTGTGGAAGGGGTTTCTGACTCCTTATGTTCCTGATGTATATCTCACGTTCGATTTTATAACCCCTTGCGTCTGCTATGCATCGCAAGGCCTTATCGTGAGGGAATCCCATTCGCTGCACCATGTATCTTCCAATGAAGAAACCAGTTCTGTTGACCCCATGTGTACAGTGGATTCCTATCAGAGCATCTTCTGATCCGTATTTATTGTAGAACTCATCCAAGACATCAAAGAATCTTGAAATAAGAGCCGGCGGAGGAACAATCCTGCCAGGACACATGATTTTCTCGTACTCAACTCCATTTTTCATTAATTCCTGCTTGTCATAGTATCGACTGGTGTTAGTGAGATCTATAACCATCTTGAGTTTGGGGCACTGCATCAGTAAGTCTTCAGGGGTGAATCTATCTCGAGGATCCAATTTTGCAGAAATCGTCTGTTTTAAGGAGTTTTAAAGGCAATGAATCTGGTGCCAGCCACCTTAGTGCCTATCGCCTTATACTCCAACCATCTATCTGGGACTGAATTTTTCATAGTTTTATCCTGTCAAAAAAATGCTACAAACATAAAAAAGTAGAGTATTATTAAAATGTAAAACACATCCAAAGTACAACAACAGAAAACAGGTGATAACAGGTCAGCAGGGTTGTCCCTCGCGTCGCTACAATACCTATTATTTACAAAAAATTATGATTATAATGGAAAAATTTAAATAATTTATTTACTTATATGAGATATAAGAGGAATAATATTTTTACATGTAAAAAAAACACTCCCAATAAACATAAATAAATTTCCTTTGTCTTTCATTATATGATTGATATAATTTTGTGTCTCATAAAATGCTTTACTTTATCTTTGTGAATTGTACTATCTTTCCATGCTACTGAAATGTGACGAATAGACTCTTTTTTTTAAAGTGTTAGTCGACAAATATCCAGTTTTTTTACTATTCTAGTCTCTAATAGTATTTTGGTGACTTATATTATAGAATTACAGGTTATAAAGGAGATATTTGGACAATTATCAGAAAAACACTTTGGAAACGAGATTCTAAAAAAAACAACTTGTAATAATAAATCCAAAACAAAAAACCTTGACAAATGTTGCCACATAGTGAATTAAGTTTTATAGAATTACAGGTTTATATAAGGAGATATTTGGACAATTATTTTTCAGAAAAACACGTTTGGAAACGAGATTCTCAAAAAAATTTAAGCAAACTTGTAATAATAAATCCAAGATACTACAAAGTAACCGTTGACAAGGTAAATTTTTGTTTTGGATTTATGTATTTACAAGATTGCTTTTTGTTGGAACACCTTTAGTTTTTCGAAAAGTTCCGGCTTTGGTTTGTTCATGCAATGCTAATAATGTGATCTTTCAATGTGCGTAAAGCTGCTAGAATCTAACACGTGCCATAGGTATTCTACTTGACCACATCTGATGGTAGTCCGGATGAGCACATGGTAAAATTTCGTAGTCTCATGATGTTATGGAGTTTAAATAGAACTAGGCCCCAATTGACCTGGAACCACCCTTTCACTGAGTTAGTTCCATAAGGAACGTTTGGAGCCTTGATAGAAAGCTACTTCGAACTGAATTAAAAAGACACTTCGGGTCGTATAATCAAACATGATTGTTGCAGTGTTCATGATCACGTCGTTGGTCACCAATTTGGTAGAATATCATATTATAGAACTTACAGGTTATGAAAGGAGCATATTTGGACAATTATCAGAAAAAACACTTGGAAACGAGATTCTCAAAATCACAACTTGTTAATAATAAATCCAAAACAAAAAACCTTGACAAGTGATCATTGACAAGTGTTGCCACATCACTTGTAATAATCAATCCAAAACAAAAAACCTTGACAAGTGATCATTGACAAGTGTTGCCACATCACTTGTAATAATCAATCCAAAACAAAAAACCTTGACAAGTGATCATTGACAAGTGTTGCCACAGTATATTTATTATTTTCAAAAATTAGAAACTCCAAACTATAAAAGTTTTAAATTATACTGAATAGCTGGCTTTGACTTTGATTTGAGTATGTAAACTGGCTAATTACTTATATATTTTTTCTCAATATACATTCACAACAACCTTATAACAGAGTACAGAAGGCAGGAAAAGGATAACACTCACTCAAACTAAATTAGATTTTTGACAAAGGGAAAGAAAAGTGATTTTTATTAAATACTAGGAAGTCATAAAATTCCCAGTATAATAATTCTATAAACGACCAAAAATGTAAAACATAATTCAAAATTAAAAACTTTCTTTGAAGAATAATACATGTAATTATCCTACAAATTGAATTGAGAATTATCTTGAAATAAAATTTATTCTTAGATGTTTCTGAAAATTTTCAGACAAAATAGGAATATTTAAGTTTTAAACGGGCAAATTTGTCTTAACTATTGAATGTAGAAGGAGGTTAGGAAACTATGTAAGAGATCCTCAGGCTATTGGAACAAAAGTCATGTTCTCCTGTAAAACATTATTTCGTAACACGAATTCTACACTTTTGCTTTGCAAAAATGTTATTATTGCTGTAGTTATACTAAAGATGTTATAGGCATTAGTGGTGTTATGTACAAAAATAAGCCTGTATATCGATAAGTGGATCAATCACTATCTGTATAACCTGCAGGAAAGAAAGACTAATAAACATCTCTCATTTAGACATTTATATTACGCCTAAATATACCCAAGAAATATGATATGATGTTTACTTATATAAAGTTGAATGTAGGCCACTCCAGATATTTTAGTTGCTTATAACAAAAAAAAAAATCAGGAAAGGCCTACACTCAACTTTGAGTAAATAGCCTTACTCCGGTATGTGGTGCTCTGCCGGAGCGAACAAAATACCACCGATGGGAGCTCAGGGAAAAAAAAGATACTTTTTCCTCAAACGTAGGGAAAAATACCACCGATGGGAGCTGCAGGGGAAAAAAAGTTACTTTTTCCTGAAACGTAGGGAAAAATACCACCGATGGGAGCTTCAGGGGAAAAAAAGTTACTTTTTCCTGAAATGTAGGGTAAAATACCACCGATGGGAGCTTCAGGGGAAAAAAAAGTTACTTTTTCCTGAAACGTAGGGTAAAATACCACCGATGGGAGCTTCAGGGGAAAAAAGTTACTTTTTCCTGAAACGTAGGGAAAAATACCACCGATGGGAGCTTCAGGGAAAAAAAGTTACTTTTTCCTCAAACGTAGGGAAAAATACCACCGATGGGAGCTTCAGGGGAAAAAAAAGTTACTTTTTCCTGAAACGTAGGGAAAAATACCACCGATGGGAGCTTCAGGGGAAAAAAGTTACTTTTTCCTGAAACGTAGGGAAAAATACCACCGATGGGAGCTTCAGGGGAAAAAAGTTACTTTTTCCTCAAATGTAGGGAGCCTGAAAAGGCATTATCAATAATGGCTTGTACAGATTCTGCAAAGAAGAGGAAGAAACACCGTTGCATCTGCTGGCTGACTGTTAGGTAACCTTGCTATAGAGAGGTAGGTACTTTGGGACACCCAACAAAACCACAAAAAAACGTTTACCACTGGACCCAGCAAAAGTGCTGAGCTTCTAAAAGGCGTTGAAGCTAACTGCTGGGGTACTTTAGCACAGAAGAGGGGAAGTACAATAGTTGTTAAGACACAGTGTTATAGTCACTGTCGAGTAATAATAATAATAATAACAATAGGATGCTCTTGATAATGAACATATCCAAAAAATAGTTGATTAAACATAAAATTTACAATAAATGATGATTTAAATACTAACAAGAAATGATGTAAATCATTTTTCTCAAACCCCCCCAAAAAAACTTAATTTGGTTAATCGACCCTTTTGTTTAAGACTAGTTGTATTTGATTTATGTCTGTTTTGTTGGCACTCCTGTTTCTGATAGGTCCCCCTACCCTGCGCCGTCGCTTAGGTATCGACTATCTTTCATCTGCAGGACTCTCTCTCCCCCCTTCTACCAACGCAAGTACATTGGCTTTTCGAGTCACTCAACACCAGACCTAAACTAATTCCTTTTTATATATACAGAAATCTCTCTTACTCACACACTTTCCCTGTTTCTAAAAAAAAATTGTTTTTTTTTATTAGTTGTTAGTATCTCATCCCATATTACATAATAGCATATATATATATATGATCAAACCACAATAAGAAATGGGAAAACAAGACTAAGATCTTTCAAACCGTAACAAGCGGTCTTCGTCAGAGTCAAAAACCCACTGAGTTTTTGACTCTGACGAAGACCGCTTGTTACGGTTGAAAGATCTTAGTCTTGTTTTCCCATTTCTTATTGTGGTTTGATCATTGATTGTTGTTTCACGTGTTTATGTGAAATCTTATATATTTATATATATATATATATTTATAAAGATTTCACATAAACACGTGAAATAACAGAAATAACAATCAATGATCAAACCACATTAAGAAATGGGAAAACAAGACTAAGTTTAGACTAAGTTTCTTAGTCTTGTTTTCCCATTTCCTTATTGTGGTTTGATCATATATATATATATATATATATAGGTGTATAATGTAATCGGGATTCGGTCAATTTTCCAGAATCAAAATCAAACTCTCAATGCCGACGTTTCGGTTTTATTTAAAACATTTTTCATATGCAGAAGTCCGAATTTTTGAATTAGAAAAATGATGAAATTTACATTATATAAAATGAAGTAACAATAGATAGTTAGTGAACTAACATCTTAACTGGTCAAAAACTTGGACCAGACTCTGTCCAACAACTTGACAGTCTGGTCCAAGTTTTTGACCAGTTAAGATGTTAGTTCACTAACTATCTATTGTTACTCATTTTATATAATGTAAATTTCATCATTATTCTAATTCAAAAATTCGGACTTCTGCCTATGAAAATGTTTTAAATAAAACCGAAACGTCGGCATTGAGAGTTTGATTTTGATCCTGGAAAATTGACCGAATCCCGATTACATTATACACCTATGTATATATATATATATATATATATATATTGAAATTACATATATATATATATATATATATATATATTCAATGTTCAAACCACTATAAGAAATTGTGTTTGACTCTGGGTCTTCAGTTTTTCAGTTCTTGTGTCTTCAGTTGAGTTTTTGACTCTGATGAAGACCGCTTGTTACGGTTGAAAGATCTTAGTCTTGTTTTCCCATTTCTTAATGTGGTTTGATAATTGATTGTTATTTCATATGTTTATGTGAAATCTTTTTATATTTATATCTATATATATTTCACAGAAAATTCGAAAAAAACGATGTAAACTCGACGAGAGAAAGAGACACACTTACAAAGTCCAATTATTGTATGATTCGTCTTCAGGAGAAAACAGAATGGGTGACCAAGTACGCCGGAAACGAAACGGAAGGGTTTCAGGCGTACTTGGTCGCCCATTCTGTTTTCTCCTGAAGACGAATCATCCAAAAATTTGTCTTGTAAGTGTGTCTCTTTCTCTGTGTGTTGCTTTTCTTCGTTTTTGAGCTGATATATATATATATAAGACTAAGATCTTTCAACCGTAACAAGTGGTCTTCGTCAGAGTCAAAAACCCAACAATAATTGAAAGACTATAGAGCATAGAGAAATGACAAAATAACTTATCCTTTTAAAATAGTTTTTCATAAATATTCTAAAGAGCATTTATCTAAATAACGTTTATTTGTATAATTTTTCTTTTTTCTTGTGGATATATATATATATATATATATATATATATAATTAAAGTTACAGCTAGAAACACAAGAAAAAGGACGAACACTCACGAATCTCGATAATTACGGCGTCTTGCCGAAAAAAGGCTAAGATCTTTCAACCGTAAAAAGCGGTCTTAGTCAGGGTTGAAAAATCTTAGTCTTGTTTTCGCATTTCATATGTGATTTGATTGTTATTTCACGTGTTTATGTGAAATCTTTATATATATATATATATATAGACAGTTGGGTTTTTGACTCTGACGAAGACTGATTGTTATGGTTAAAATGTCTTGGTCTTCATTGATTTTAATTTAACATGTCACTTGGCCAACTCCTTTTCCAGTTGAACCCTGTTAGCAGGAGGTTAGTTCGTAGGATCGAATCTCTCTGTCTTAAGATCGTGAATGCCGAGACTGCGGTTAATTTTTATGATACCTGTTTAAAAGAGGATCTGCTGCCTATTTATAGCAATATATATATATATATATATATGTCAACTATGTTAACCTAAGAGGGTTGACGGCTAGGGGATAGTTTTTTATTCTTTCTTACTGTACTCCTTTGTTTCCCGAAACATCCCTTTCTGGACATTAATCCTTTCCTGCGCTTTCACCCTTTTAAAATACCACTCTTCCCTCCCACTCCTCTCAACCCCTCACCAGTTGTTTTCTGCATCTAGCGTTTCAGTTGGGTTTTTTTGACTCTCATGAAGACCGCTTGTACGGTTGAAAAATCTTAGTCTTGTTTTCCCATTTTATATTGTGGTTTGATCATTGATTGTTATTTCACGTGTTTTGTGATTATATATATATATATATATATAGTTCAATGTACATAAAGAAACATAGAGAAATTAAAACACACACTTACAGTCTCTAATTTACGGTTGAACAGTCTTCAACCATCTGTGTACCAGTGCGCTTGGTTTCCCTCTCTTATCTCTCCTGAAGATGGTTCAACCAATAATGAGAGACTGTGTGTTTTTAATTGCTCTATGTTTCTTTATGTACATTGAACTGTATTTGTCCATTTCGTATCGTATTTTCATCGAAAAAGTGTATATATATATATATATATAACAGATTCAATAATATATCAACCGTTTGATAGAATAGGTGTGTTCTCTAATCGGGGTTCGGTCAATTTTCCAGGATAAAAAATTAAACTCACGTTGCCAACGTTTCGGTTTTATTTAAAACCTTTTTCATAGGCATCTTCTCCATACACGCTTCTTATATCCCCATAAAAACCCATATTTCTTCTTATATAAAGCCAAATATATATATATATATATATATATATATATATATAAAAGATTCAATAATATATCGACCGTTTGATAGAATAGGTGTGTTCTCTAATCGGGGTTCGGCCAATTTTCCAGGATAAAAAATTAAACTCTCGTTGCCAACGTTTCGGTTTTATTTAAAACTTTTATCCTCATAAAAGGTTTTAAATAAAACCGAAACGTTGGCAACGAGAGTTTAATTTTTTATCCTGGAAAATTGACCGAACCCCGATTAGAGAACACACCTATTCTATCAAACGATCGATATATTATTGAATCTTTTATATATATATATATATATATACATATATATATATATGGCTTTATATAAGAAGAAATATGGGTTTTTATGAGGATATAAGAAGAGTGTATGGAGAAGATGCCTATGAAAAAGGTTTAAATAAAACCGAAACGTTGGCAACGAGAGTTTAATTTTTTATCCTGGAAAATTGACCGAACCCCGATTAGAGAACACACCTATATATATATATATATAAAATCACAAAACACGTGAAATAACAATCAACGATTTTGTGGTGAGTTACCTATATATATATATATATATATATATATATATATATATATATATATATATATATAATAGTGTGTGTGTGTGTGTGTGTGTGTGAGTGTGCGTGCGTGCGTGTGTGCGTGGGTGCGTGACTCTGTGTGTGTGTGTGTGTGTGTATGTGTATGTGTGTGTGTGTGTGTGTATGTGTGCGTGCGTGCGTGCGTTACTCAGTGTGTGTGTTTGAAGGTAAGTATGCCGACATGTCCCTGGCCTGTTCTATATTCATTTGCCCTTCGCCCTTAAGCTTTCGACAGTCGTTCCCCTCAGGTCATAACTACCCCATCTCTCCCCCTCCCCCTCCCACAACAACCACCACGACTACCCCTCCCCAGAAATATTCATTTGTCAATCATTCCCCAATGCCCCCCTGTTCCCACAATAATTTTATGCTAATTCATCTTTCGGCACACTCTTGTAACCCTAATTATTCAGCCAAAGGGCCAATCCTCCACACACACACACACACAACACACACACACACACACACACACACACACACACCTCTCTATTGTCAAGTTTAAACCAAAGTGATTTACATATCAAGGAAAGTAGGTGTTAGGTCACGTGACTCTTCAGTTATTAGCTTCAACAAAGCTGGACCACATGCTTTACAATCAGTACAAGTATACCACTTGACGTGCGTACCTTTTCAAATTAAATATTAGTAAACAAAACCAATTGACAGTTATATATTTCTAACAGTTTAAAAAAACAACCAGTGCAAAAAACCAGGTCCTGAAGTACTTGTGTTTTTATTTTTATTTTTATAAAATAAAAATCAACCTCTATAATTATCAAAAAAAAAGTTAATTGATAACGTTATGAAAAAAGCCAAACAATCATTGATGTCATCTGAAAGGGAGGAACGCTTTTCAAGAAGGAATTTGCTAGTAATTCCCTACAGCCCATGTTTAAAAGACATACCATATTTTTTGAAGAAGCTAGATATCAAAGACAAATATTGTTTTACTGTCTTGTAAGTTTATATATGTAGATGTAATATATATATATATATATATATATGATTCGATGCGATGTTGACCAATGGGAGTAGAGTTACAGGTCCAAGCGTAAGGTCCCAGTTGCCCGCTGCTCAGCAAAAAGCCTTTGCGTTCTGCCAATAGGTATAGAGGTTGCACAGTCCCTCTGTGTTAAATGATGTTTGGCAGAAAACATTAGCCTCACTTTACAGTGAACTCCTGTTCCCTTTCTATTTTTGATTTTTGTGGTGGTTGGGTGTTGTTGTTGTTTACTATTTTCTGTTACGGATATTGCTGGATATTTAAATGATACTCTCGGTTGTTTACTGCGAAAAGCCGCCTTCATCTTCATGCCACAGGGGTAGAGTTGCACAGTCCCTCTTGATTATTAAGAGATGTTGACACTGGAATCCAACTTCTTCTCGTAGAAACATCTTCAAGTTGTAGGTTTTGTATATTGTTCTCTTCGGTTTCTTATGTTCATGTTTTTTCTTCAGTTGAATGTTATTGCTGCAATTGATGGGTGGCTGGTAGGTGATGAAAAGTTCTGCACTGTTGACCTGGTGGTGGTATTTGCGACATGTTTCAACCATTCTCTGGTTATCTTCAGGCCTGAGCAGCGGGCAACTGGGACCTTACGCTTGGACCTGTAACTCTACTCCCATTGGTCAACATCGCATCGAATCATATTCCTTTCCCCGGACAACCCATAGAAAATATATATATATATATATATATATATATATATATATATCAATGATCAAACCACAATAAGAAATGGTTTGATCTTATTGTTTTAAAAGATTATTGATTTAAAAGGTTTTACATATATATATATATATATATATAGAAAACGAAAATTTATCGGGACTCGGTCAGTTCTTCAGGTTCAAATTAAACTCTCATCAAAATTTATACAATTTATACTTTTGTCTATGAAAAAGGTTTAAAATAAAAGCCGAAACGTTGGCAATGAGAGTTTAATTTGACCCTGAAGAACTGACCGAGTCCCGATAAATTTTAGTTTTGTTTCTATTCAACGGTCGATACTTTTATCAATATATATATATATAATTAAAATAAGCAGTGACACATAAACAGAAACACAACAAAGACTCACTTTTCAATATTTCGACCGTAATGGCGGTCGAAATATTGAAAAGTGAGTCTTTGTTGTGTTTCTGTTTATGTGTCACTGCTTATTTTAATTGTTATTTGTCCTGCCGGACCGGTTTTCGTTTATCATGGTATATATATATATATATAATATATAGTTGTGTTCTTTTCCTCTTTGGACTCTATTCTTTCCGGCTATAATAAACCAATGTTTGTTAGACCAAATTGACTATTTGGTAAAAATAGTATATATATATATATATATATTGATAAAAGTATCGACCGTGGAAGAGAAACAAAACTATAGTTTATCGGGACTCGGTCAGTTCTTCAGGTTCAAATTAAACTCTCATTGGCAACGTTTCGGTTTTTATTTAAAACCTCTTTCATAGGCAGAAGTATAAATTTTGAAACAGAAAAACTAAGTATTACATTACAAATTATTTTACTAAGAAAAATATTCTGTGGATTTCAACAACAACTGTAGTTTGAATGAACACTTGATACTGAACTGAAATAAAACTGAAATAACTGTTTTTAACAACATAAAAATTGTTGTTGATATATTTACCGTCATTGTAAAACAGATGCTGATGTGAAATTACAACCGTTTGAATTGAAAGGGACAGTTACTAGGTATCAATGGTATGCGTGTTTATATACACTGACTCCCCAGTACCACACCTAGAAAGATGTCCGCCTCTATGACGTATCTGTGCAGAGGACGAATTTAAAATCGTGTCCCGTTGCATTTTGATGAAAAACCGCTTTTTAGGATTGTAAGATCTTAGTTTTTTTTTCTCATTTCTTACTGGAGTTTAGGCGTTGATTTTTGTTTCACGTCTTTATTGTGAAATATTATTATCAATTTTAACATAACATATTATCATTTTATTTATATTGAGGGATTTCAAAAAGGAGTAAAAACCACACTATAACAGATTGCTCAAGTATTGAATTATATTATTTGGTTACTATAATGTATTATGCCTAAAGTGGCCTAGTATTACAAATTAAAAGAAAAAGTTTATTGTATCATATATACACACAATGATCAAACGACAATATGAAATGGGAAAACAAGACTAAGATCTTTCAACCGTAACAAGCGGTCTTCGTCAGAGTCAAAAACCCAACTGATATAGATACAAATTTATCAAAAGATTATGTTTTTTTTTATTAATTAACTAGCAAAGGTACCCGTCTTAGTCGGAATCAAAAATTCTATTATACTTGGTATTCCAAAATATCAATTATAGTATTATATATACTAATACTATAATTAGAAATTATAGAATAGTAGAAAATACCATTATTAGTACAGTGTTAAACAAATGCCTCTGTATACACCACATTAGCTGTCTGTCCTTCAGGTTCACTGAAGAACAAACAGTTGGAACCTCTGACTCTTGAGCAAGTAAACTATAGTTGACCATGTGAGAAAAACTTGGTCTCGCTCACTTCAATTCCTGCTTTAGATAAAGTCTCCCTTTGCGACTTAGTTAACGTCATTGCGAAATAGACTCTGACGGGACTTTGCAATCATTTCAACGGAAACAGACAGTGGCTCGGAATCAATGGTATGCGTGGTATACACACAGACTCCCCAATACCACATCCAGTCTTTATGTCCGCCTCTATGGCATATCTGTGTAGAGCACGAACTCAGAGTCGTGTCCCGTTGTACAGTTTTTGGGGCACTCATGTTTCGTAACATGAAATTTGTTACTGCTATAAATTGCAGCATCATTGGTGCTCCTACTTTAAGTTTTTACTCATGAGCAGGCAGTCCAGGAGAAATAAATTCAGAGTCAAGAAATTCAATTAGATAATGAAGTGATGCTTCTTCATCACTAATCCAATCTCTTTACTGACTTGTACTCGTAAGTTCTTTCCTCGGTATGATATAGCGTAAGAACTTGTTTGTTGATTTTTCCTGCCTGTTCATATTAAGAGTTGAGAATTGCTTGTTTACAAAACTATTTATTCGTAATAGATAGTACAACCTCAACTCTGGGAAACATCTTTTCAAAGATGTCAAATACGCAATATAGTCATATGCTCAAATGAAATTAAAATCAACTAACAATACCTACTTGCCACACCTGTGTATTTCTTGTCTTTTGTGCCACACACAAAATAAACTTGTCTTTGAAGTTAGGAAAATACGCTTAAAGTCCTATAACTTCGTTTCTGTACTGAATTATGAATCTATTTAGAGCCCGTATTTTAAGTTAGGCATACACAAATCCAGTGTCAAAGTTTCAGCTCGCCATGTCTTATGGTGGCTGAGTTTACTTGTGACAAACGTTTTTGCTTTAAACGTCCATAACTTCACTTCTACGTTGAATTTCCAATCAATTCAGAGCCTATATTTTAAGTTGGACCTACACAAATCTACTGTAAAAGTTTCAGCTTTATATGTCTTATGGTAGCTGAGTTTACTTGTGACAAAGTTTTGCGGACAAACAGACAAACCGACAGAAATTTTTCTAAGGGTGGATTCGGTTTCTCCAATGTATGAAACGTAAAGAAAACTTGAAATGAGTCAGTTCTAAGCAATGTACAGACAAAATCATTATTTTATTTATATAGATAAGTTGTAATTGTTTATTTTTTGTAAAAATAAGTTGCTATAATTATTATTATTATTATAGGTTTCGGGCTAGAATCCTAGAAGATAGTGTATTAGTTAGTATTCTGGTTTATCTGGGAACCCCAGCACTATGTGCATAAATGCATTTCACCTCTTTACACGTAGAAAAAAATTATATTGTTAATGTATTGTATATTATTTTTCTTGAATAAGAAAAGTAAGTAAATATAGAATACAAAAAAATGAAGAATATTAACTGGAAGCAAGTTGGTTGAAAAAAGTTTGCAAGTAATGGAGGTAGTCTGGTGGTGGGGAGTTTTGTGAAGGGGTAGTTTCCACCCCCCTGTGTTGCGATTTTGATTGGTTAATACTAAAGCTGAAGCCACGCCCATTTCATTTCAACCCCATCGCCACCACCACCCTTGTGTTCGGCCCAGAGTCAGTTCTACCTTGATTCCGGGTTGTCAGGGGTGTCAGCTCTTTGCACGCTGACCTTGTCACGACCTGCGATGAAGGAGGAGTATGATCCCCTCCTTAGGAGATAACTTAAGGATGGTAAACTATCCTATATAGTTTATTCATCCTATATATATATATATTCTATAGCTATTATATCTTTAAAAAGAATTCACATAAACACGTGAAATAACAATCAATGATCAAACCACAATAAGAAATGGGAAAACAAGACTAAGATCTTTCAACCGTAACAAGCGGTCTTCGTCAGAGTCAAAAACCCAACCCAATGTTTATATATATAAAAAGATTTCACATAAACACGTGAAACAACAATCAATGATCAAACCACAATAAGAAATGGGAAAACAAGACTAAGATCTTTCAACCGTAACAAACGGTCTTCGTCAGAGTCAAAAACCCAACTGAACCCAACCAAAAACCCAGTTGGGCTTTTGACTCTGACGAAGACCGCTTGTTACGGTTGAAAGATCTTAGTCTTGTTTTCCCATTTCTTATTGTGGTTTGATCATTGATTGTTTATATATATATATATATATATATAAATTGGGTTCTTGAACCTTCGTCAGTTGGGTTTTTGACTCTGACGAAGACCGCTTGTTACGGTTGAAAGATCTTAGTCTTGTTTCCCATTTCTTATTGTGGTTTGATCATTTATTATATGTTATATAGTTTAATCACGTAAATTCATTGAAGTCATAGATAATATGGTCTCTCTCTCTCTCTCTCTCTCTCCTCTCTCTCTCCTTCTCTTTCAATCACTATAAAAGTTTTATACTTCATACATAAGGAAGTGCCAAATGTTTATTCAGTTTAGACAGTTGTTGCTGAAATCTGCAAACTGTTCTTTTAGTAAAACAAAATCCTTAATGTAATATTTAGTTTTTCTGATTCAAAAATTGTATACTTCTGCCTATTAAAAAGGTTTTAAATAGAAACCAAAACGTTGATAAATGACAGTTAAATTTGAAACTAAATAACTGACGAGCCCTGATAAATATTTTATTTTGTTTCTACTTCACGGTCGATAGTTTTATTAATATTTATTTATAAATATTATTTATTTATTATTTAGAAATTTATTATTTATTTATTAGGTCTCCAACCGTCTCTGAACCAGTGTGCTTGGTTTCCCTCTCTTATCTCTCCTGAAGACGGTTCAACCAAAAATTAGAGACTGTAAGTCTGTGCTTTTGATTTATCTATGTTTCTTTTTCTACATTGAACTATATTTGTCCGTTTCGGATCGTATGTTCATCGAAAAACTGAATATATATACATATAAAGATTTCACAATAAACACGTAAAATAACAATCATGGATCAAACCACACTATGAAATAGGAAGAGAAGCAAGGGGTGGAAAGTCGAAAGATCTTAATCTTTTTTCCCATTTCATATTGTGGTTTGATATATATATATATATATGGTACTGTTTTCTTGACCACAAAATACTAACAAACACTTTTTCTTCTTCTCGGAGTTTGGTCAGGGTAAATATATGGAATCACCTTTTTGCCAACGTTTCGTCTTTATTTTAAGACATCCTCAGGGCTATAAACTAACAAAAAAAAAAAATAAACAATGGACATTTTGTTTCTAAAGAAGAAATGACAAATGTCCATTGTTTATTGTTTTTTTTTTGTTAGTTTATAGCCCTGAGGTTGTCTTAAAATAAAGTCGAAACTTTGGCAAAAAGGTGATTCCATATATTTACCCTGACCAAACTCCGAGAAGAAGAAAAAGTGTTTGTTATATATATATTAAAATAAGCAGTGACACATAAACAGAAACACAACAAAGACTCACTTTTCAATATTTCGACCGTAATGGCGGTCGAAATATTGAAAAGTGAGTCTTTGTTGTGTTTCTGTTTATGTGTCACTGCTTATTTTAATTGTTATTTGTCCTGCCGGACCGTTCTTCGTTTTTCATGGTATATATATATATATAATATATATATTGATAAAAGTATCGACCGTGGAATAGAAAGAAAACTAAAGTTTATCAGAACTCGGTCAGTTCTTCAGGTTCAGATTAAATTCTCATTGCCAACGTTCCGGTTTTTATTTAAAACCTTTTTCATAGGCCTCCAAAAACAGAGGAAATAAATAGTAAGAAATAACTCAATCATTCAAAAATCAAGCATACATAAAAAAGTGCAATTAGTTACAATTAAGAAATGACAATAGACATTTTGATAATAGGTTAGTGAGATAATTTACAGAAGTATAAATTTTGAAACAGAAAAACTAAGTATTCATTACAAATTATTTTACAAAGAAAAATAGTCAGTTGATTTCAACAACAACTGTAGTTCAGTCAGTTCAGTGTCACGTGTTCATTCAAACTACAGTTCTTGTTGAAATCCACAGACTATTTTTCTTTGTAAAGTAATACTTAGTTTTTCTGTTTCAAAATTTATACTTCTGTAAGTTCTCTCACTAACCTACTGTTAAAATATCTATTGTAATTTCTTAATTGTAACTAATTGCACTTTTTATATAGGTATGTTTGATTTTTGAATGATTGAATTATTTCTTACTATTTCCTCTGTTTTTGTAGGCCTATGAAAAAGGTTTTAAATAAAAACCGAAACGTTGGCAATGAGAGTTTAATTTGAATCTGAAGAACTGACCGAGTCCCGATAAACTTTAGTTTTGTATATATATATATATATATATATATATTCGATGAAAATACAATCCGAAATGGACAAATACAGTTCAATGTACATAAAGAGACATAGAGAAATTAAAACCACACATTCACAGTCTCTAATTTTCGGTTGAACCGTCTTCAGGAGAGATAAGAGAAGGAAACCAAGCGCACTGGTACAGAGACGGTTGGAGACGGTTCAACCGAAAATTAGAGACTTTAAGTTTGTGTTTTTAATTTCTCTATGTTTCTTTATGTACATTGAACTATATATATATCGATATACCTCGTTATACATCGATAACGATACATATCGATTACCTCGTTATCAGATAGATAGATGTTAGAGATGTAGATGACATCGAAATACTGTAGTGAGTCTGTGATTATTTTATGTGTTTTTCTTTTCTTTTATGTGTTATTTTTACAAATCTAATTTATTTAGTTCGTAGAATCTTTTCATTTGATTGGATATATATATATATATATATATATATACCATGATAAACGAAAAACGGTCCGGCAGGACAGATAACACTTAAAATAAACTGTGACACATAGAAAGAAGCATAACAAAGACTCACTTTTCAATATTTCGACCGTTCTGGCGGTCGTCCTCAGGAAAAGAAGTGAATTGATGGAGGGACGACGGTCAACTAAAACTCATATATTATCGTATATATATATATATATATACATATAACCGATTAAATAAAACGATTCCACGAACCAAATAAACTACATTGACAAAAAGAACACGCAGATATGAAACAGAAACTCACTACTATATTTCGATGATCTCGTCATCAGTAAGTTAGTAGTGAGTTTCTCCTTCATTTCTGTGTGTTCTTTTTGTCAATGTAGTTTATATACATACAAATCTAAAGTTTATCGGGACTTGGTCAGTTCTTTAGGTTCAAATTAAACACTGATTGCCAACGTTTCCGTTTTTATTTAAAACCTTTTTAATAGGCCTACAAAACAGAGGAAATATAAGAATTCTTATTAATAAAACTATAAAAAAGTTTTTAAAATAAAAACCGAAACGTTGGCAATGAGAGTTTAATTTGAACGTGGTAGCAAAAAAATTTCTAAAATAAATCACCTTAAGCCGACATTTCGTAGACCAGATTATTGGCGATAATGTATGACTAGACTTTGATATTCCTCTAACATACAAACCTATTCTGCTTTACTTACTAACCTAATATAAAGTGTCTTGACTTACAGTGGAAGCAAGAATCGTTTGAACGGCCTTGAAGAAAACCTCGAGCTGCTGCCCAGCTGTCTCTATGCTCCCAGAGTCCACCAATCGTCGCCTCATATCACTCCTTACATCCCATTGGCAGGTCAGTACCATCACGACTACAATGATTACTTGATAGGGATTTGAATTACTATCGAGACTACCACGATTTCTTGATTGTAATTTGGATCACCATCAATACCAACTTGATTACCTGATTTGCATTACTATCAAGACTACCAACATTACTTGGTATAAATTTGCTTAACTATCAACAGTACCATGATTACTTGATAGTAATCCTTGGAATAATCCAAGGATTTTAACTGGTTATCTAACGGGTCACTGCAATCTTAATGGCCATCTCCGGAAAATGGGCATTAGCAATGATGGTTTGTGCAGGTTCTGCATGGTTGAGGAAGAAACACCGCTGCATCTGCTGGCTGATTGTCAAGCCACTGTGCTACACAGAGGCAGGTGTTTCGGGACACTCAACAAAACCATAGAAGAGCTTTAACCGTTGGACCCAGTAAAAGTACTATCAACAGTACCATGATTACTTGATAGTAATTTCGATTACCATTGAGACTACCACGATTTCTTGATTGTAATTTGGATTATCATCAATACTAAATTGATTACCTGATTTGGACTACTATCAAGACTACCAACATTACTTGATAGAAATTTGCATAACTATCAACATTACCATGATTACTTGATAGTAATTTGAATTACTATCGAGACTACCACGATTTCGTGATCACTTGCAACTATTCTTGACAGTTGTCATTTCTTGACGAGTAGATCTCTAGGCCAACATCTTTTTAGCCTTCTAATTGGGTTGGTAGGAATCTACTGGGATGATAATTTCTAAAGAAAAGGGTTTAGATTGGAGGGTAAAGATTCATGGAATTTGCAGTATCGGGATTGGATTTCTTGGTGGATAAAAGGGATTTTCAGATCATTATGATTGTATAATATAAGCTTGTACAATTTTACGAAAGATTATGGATTAGGCTTTTTCGATTCTTGAATGTTTGAACGCTTAGTTGATCCTCAGATTTCCAGTCTGTAAGTCTAGATTGGTTTAAATATTGCAGTGTATATCAGTCTTTTAACGAGGAGACGAACTTGCAAGAGAAGCTGCTCAGAAACCGCATATAGGTCCAGAACTATACTGTGGTATAGGAGAACACTCTATACAAGAACTCTTTAGGAAAGAGGATAGAGAAAACAGGAAGCAATACTGGAATTCTCTTGAAGGACACAGACAATCAAAGATATTTCTCAATAAGTTTGATAATAGGCAAATCTTTGATTGTATGGAAAGGAGCAGGAATAATCTAAGGATTTTAACCGGTTTTCTAACGGGTCACTGCAAACTTAATGGCCATCTCCGGAAAATGGGCATTAGCAATGATGGTTTGTTCAGGTTCTGCAAGGTTGAGGAAGAAACACTGCTGCATCTGCTGGCTGATTGTCAAGCCACTGTGTTATACCTACAGAGGCAGGTGCTTCCGGACACTCAACAAAACCATAGAAGAGCTTTTACCGTTGGACCCAGTAGAAGTGCTGAGCTTCTTGGAGGCGTTGAACTGGGGTACTATAGTACAGAAGAGGGGAAAGTACCATAGTTCTTAGGATTCAGTACTACAATCACCCTCAACAAATAAATAAATAAATCAGTCTTTTGTTCTGAAGAGTCAAATTTGATCTATTTGTCAAGAAATCGAGATAGCGTCTTATATCGTCTCATTAGGTCCTGTCATTTCAGTTTTATATTTTTACTTTACTATAAGTAAAGTATAGCGATCGTGAAAAAATTCGATCTCGAGATTTTGACGGAATTACACGTTTTGAGGTCCCAGAAGTCGTTTTATGAAGTTTTTACGATGATGTCTGTGTGTGTGGGTGGGTGGGTGGGTGTGTGAGTGTGTTAGCATTGCTTGTTACCACGCTACGGTCCAGAATCTTTGATGGATCAAGTTGATATTTTACACAAAAATGGGCCTCATAAAGACGAAGATCCCTATTGTTTGGGAAGAATTATGCATGATGGGAAAGTCACTTTTTTTGCCAAAAACCGTTTTTTTTAAAACATTTATTTCTCCTAAACTGATAACCCTAGAGTTTTGAAATGTTGACATTATCTTTGAGGTTTCAAATGCAACAAACGAAAAATATATTCAGAATTTTAAAACAACAGGAAATATTTTTTTTTCAATAAAATGTAAAAATTTTGACTTATAATTCAATCTCAAACCTTGTGAGAGCGATACAAGCCATACTGTTTGACGGACAAGAATGAAACTATGCCTACAAATAGAACATTATATGGAGAATGAGTTGAGATATTTTTTTCTAAAATTACATTCGCTAATGGGGCGTTACAGTACGATTTGTGTTTTCAGAAAATGTTTTTTTGACGCTAAACGGCTCGTTAAAAAATAATGAAAATTTGACCAAAAATGGAACAAAAAATTAGCAATTCATAAAAAAAAATTCATGAAGTTTCAATTACGGGAAAGAGCAATAACGATATAAAAACTCTTTGTTTATCCTAGACTAAGAGATCACCTGCTATACTTGTCGAATTTTTTGTATTTTTTTACATTGTTTACATTGACTTAGAAATTTTTTGAGCGAATCCACTGAGTAAAATTGATGTTTCTAATGGAAAAATGAAAATATATTATTGACTTACAAGAGATGTAAGAGGAATAATATTGTGCAGGTAAATGATAACACTCATTAAAAAAAAATTCGTATATATGTTATTTGACAAAGGGGGAGGAAAATGATCTTATTAAATACTAAGAAGCCATAAAATTCCCAGTATAATAATTCTGTTAAAAACCAAAAATCTAAAAGATAATTCAAAATTGAAATCTTTCGTTTAGAGATTAATAACTGTAATTATCGTACATCTTTAATTAACAAATCACCTTAAAACAACATTTTCTTCGCTGTTTAAGACGTTTTTCAGAGAAAAAAAGGGTATTTTACTGTTTTAAATTTGAAAATTTTACTTTAATATTCAATGTAGAAGGATGTCAAGTAAACGATGTAAAATCCACTGGCTATTTGAACAATAGCCATGTTCTCTTGTAGGATAATATTTCGTTTCAAGAAATGTTCACATTGGCTTTTCAAAAATGTTACTGCTGTAGTTATACTAATGAAATTAATTGCAAATAATAAATTATTTGTGATGTACAAAAATAAGCTTATAAATTGATATGTCCTTCAATCACTATCTGTACTACCTCACGAATGCAATGCTAATAATTATATCCCATTTAGATATTTATGTTATGATTAAATGAGACGTTATGTTTTATATACTCAAGAAATTTGACATTGAGTTACTTATAGTAAAGTAGAGTGTAGGCCACTCCAGATTTTTATATTAGGATGTTAATCGCTTGTCAATGTACATCTCTATATATCGCACTACGTTAGCAATTGGAAGGGAAGAGTGTAGGAAACCAAGAATTTTTTTTTAAAATAATTTTTTTTTGTAAATAAAAAAACACATTCTTGTATTATGAATAAAGGGGGTTTAGTGTTTTATAGAGGTTATTCGGCTCTTTTGTCGGTGTTTTTTAAAAGAACTAGCTGGCACGAGACGGCTTTGTGTAGCCCACATGCCCTCAAGACAATGGGGTGACTTGACTGCGATGTCTGTCCTGCCCAAAGACTGGTACCGATCTATTCTTATATCATATATGACTTAAACAGGAATAATTTGTCAAACAATACAATTTTTCTTTTTTTATTAATATGATATATCGTAAATAAGTTTCATCTTCTTTACATTTGTCTTTACCAACAAAATTCATACTCGTTTTATCACTTTACCTATATATATATATATATATATATATATATATATATATATAATATATATATATATATTAGTGTAATTTGGTAGCAGTCCTTCGGATATACATGCTTTGTTAAACACGACAGAGTAGTTTCTGTCTATGAGCTTATTCTCTAGAACTTCGATTTGCCGAAAAACAGTTTTTTCGTTGTTAGAACAACGGTAGTGATAGAAACGCGTCGACTACAATTGCAGACCACCTCAACCGTTGTTCTAACAACGAAAAAACTGTTTTTCGGCAAATCGAAATTCTCGAGAAGAAGCTCATAGACAGAAACTACTCTGTCGTGTTTAACAAAGCATATATATATATAAAGGTTTCACATAAAAACGTGAAATAACAACCAATGATCAAACCACAATAAGAAATGGGAAAACAAGACTCATATATATATATATATATATATATATCACTCTCTCTGTTCCACCCCCTTTATCTTCCTTCACGCTTTTTCTATACTTCTCTCTCTTTCTCACCCTATGTCCTCCTCTCACCCTTACTCTTAACTTTAATTAAATATGATAAGGAAGATCTGCTACGCCAATATATATATATAAAAAGATTTCACATAAACACGTGAAACAACAATCAATGATCAAACCACAATAAGAAATGGGAAAACAAGACTAAGAACTTTCAACCGTAACAAGCGGTCTTCGTCAGAGTCAAAAACCCAACTGGAGTTTTTGACTCTGACGAAGACCGCTTGTTACGGTTGAAAGATCTTAGTCTTGTTTTCCCATTTCTTATTGTGGTTGATCATTGTATATATATATATATATACTTTTTCGTTGGAAATACGATCCAAAACGGACAAATATAGTTTAATATAGACAAAGAAACATAGAGAAATCAAAAAAAAAACACACTTACAGTCTCTAATTTTTGGTTTGAACCTTCTTCAGGAGAGATAGAACTGATCAGAGACGGTTGGAGACCCTGGAGAGATAGAAGAGGGAAACCAAGCCCACTGGCTCAGAGACGATTGGAGACTCCAACCGTCTCTGAACCAGTGCGCTTGGTTTCCCTCTTCTATCTCTCCTGAAGATGGTTCATAAAATTGAACATAACATGATAACAGTTCAAAATTGAAGATAGGTAGTACAGAAAGTAAAAGAAACACACTTACAGACTCAAATTTTCGGGTAATCCGTCTTTAGGAGAAAAGAGAAAGGGAGACCAACCACGTTGTAGACGCAACGGCTAGATATTATTTCACACACACACATATATATATATATATATATAAAACTATTTTTCTTTCTTATCGAGGTTTGGTCTTTCTATCGAGCTTACACATAGCTTCAATAATGCAACTCCATTAAGCCGACGATTCGTCTATATTTGAAGACATCTTCAGGGCTACATCAATACAGAGTTTAGTTACTATAACATTAAACATAATTATATTACATTATTTATTAATATACATTAATTTACATTAATTTTACATTTACATTATGCATATATATATATATATATATATATATAACTAAAAAATGATAGATCGGGATGCGGTCAGTTTCTTCCACTTTCAATTCAAACTCTCATTGCCGACGTTTCGATTTTATTTAAAATCGAATAAAATAAAATCGAAACGTCGGCAATGAGAGTTTGAATTGAAAGTGGAAGAGACTGACTGCATCCCGATCTATCATTTTTTAGTTGTATATTTGTCAAACGGTCGAGAATTTATTAGTGTTTATATTATATATATATATATATATATATATAAAAAACTCAGAAATTGTTATTGACCTCTTCTATTCTATTCAATGTTTTGTTATTGAGGGCTAGGTCAAATAAAAGAAAATAAACTCCTTTCTAGGCCGACGTTTCGATGTATTTGTACATCATCTTCAGGGCTAAAATTAGAGTAAGACTATAATACATTTATCAAAACAATAATAAACAATAATAATAATAATCTGTGTGTTAGTTCTCTATGTGAGTTGTAGATTGTTTTGATAAATGTATTATAGTCTTACTCTAATTTTAGCCCTGAAGATGATGTACAAATACATCGAAACTTCGGCCTAGAAAGGAGTTTATTTTCTTTTATGTGACCTAGCCCTCAATAACAAAACATTGAATATATATATATATATATATATATATATATAAAACTTATATTTCATGAGCCCAATGTGTTCACTCTTCCTTCATTTCCCTCTCACTTTCTCTCTCTCACTCTCCCTCATTCTCTCTCTCTCTCTCTCATTCTGTCTCTCTTCCTTTCCTCTCTAATGTTATGATCTCTATTTCAGATAGAAAGTTATACTGATTACTAAAATAGGTTTCTTTTTTTTTGTTTCAGATGAACTAGACGGTGGTGGTGATACAGGAGTCTACTGTAGCGGACAATTTAGAGTCCAACGTCAAGGAGGCTTAAGGGACAGAAAGAGGATGTTACGATCGGAACCAAGGCATCATGACTCGAGGCCACCAGTGAAAATGTAATCGAGTCAAGTAATTATTATGTGTGTGTTACAGAGAGAGAGAGAGAGAGAGAGAGAGCGAGAGAAGATATGTGTGTGTGTATTGTTGTGTAAATCAGAGAAAAAGAGAGAGAGAGAGAGAGAGAGAGAGAGAGCGAGAGAGAGAGAGAGAGAGAGAGAGAGAGAGCGAGAGAAGATATGTGTGTGTGTATTGTTGTGTAAATCAGAGAAAAAGAGAGTGAGAGAGAGAGAGACAGAGGAGAGAGAGAGCGAGAGAAGATATGTGTGTGTGTATTGTTGTGTAAATCAGAGAAAAAGAGAGTGAGAGAGAGAGAGAGACAGAGGAGAGAGAGAGCGAGAGAAGATATGTGTGTGTGTATTGTTGTGTAAATCAGAGAAAAAGAGAGAGAGAGAGAGAGAGAGAGAGAGGGAGAGTATTTATGTTTGAGTGTGCATGAATGTATGTATATAAATAACAGCATTGTGTACTAAGGAACATCAACTCGAGGAATACCTTTCTTTCAGAAGCATTAACTCAAGCAATACCTTTTGTTTCAGAATCATTAACTCCAGAATACCTGTGTTTCAGAATCATTAACTCCAGTAATACCTGTGTTTCAGAAGCATTAATTCGAGGAATACCGTTGTTTCAGAATCATTAACTCGAGGAATACCTTTGTTTCAGAATCATTAACTCGAGGAATACCTGTTGTTTCATAATCATTAACTCCAGTAATATCTGTGTTTCAGAAGCATTAATTCGAGGAATACCGTTGTTTCAGAATCATTAACTCTAGGAATACCTTTGTTTCAGAAGCATTAACTCTAGGAATACCTTTGTTTCAGAATCATTAACTCTAGGAATACCTTTGTTTCAGAAGCATTAACTCCGCCTTTGACCAGTTGCGAGGCCATGTTCCTACATTTCCATATGAAAAGCGCCTATCCAAGATCGACACGCTTCGCTTGGCCATTGCCTATATTGCTTTACTGAGGGAGATCCTGCGAGCTGACTGTGACCCTTTGCAGTATGTTGAAAAGTGTTTGAGCAGCGAAACAGTCGAGCGAGCGGAGTGGAACACATCAGGTACAATCTTCTTTCAATATATATATATATATATATATAAAAAGATTTCACATAAACACATGAAACAACAATCAATGATCAAACCACAATAAGAAATGGGAAAACAAGACTAAGATCTTTCAACCGTAATAATATTAGATAATATATTAGATCAAATAATAATATTAGATCAAAAACCCTCAATAAATCTCAATATATATATATATATATATATATATATATATATATATAATTGAGATTTATTGAGGGTTTTTGGTCTAATATTCAAAAAACTTCGTTGCCAACGTTTCAATATATATTTATATCATCTTCAGGGCTAAAAACAGTTTTTAGCCCTGAAGATGATATAAATATATATCGAAACATTGGCAACGAAGTTTTTTGATTATTAGACCAAAAACTCAATAAATCTCAAAAAATATATGAACAGTTGGTCAAGAAAAGGACATAATGAGATATATATATATATATAATATAATATATATATATATATATATATATATATATATATATATATATATATATATATATATAAACTATACTGACACAAACAACACTCAGAAATGAAACAGAAACTCACTAATATATTTCGATGTCCTCGTCATCAGGAAGACAGAAACGAGTCGCTCCGCAGGCAGACAATGAGTCGTTGTCCTAATGACGAGGACATCGAAATATAGCGGACGTTTCGTCCATATTTATAGACATCTTCAAGGCTACATCAATACAGAATTTAATTACAATAACATGAATAGTAATTATATTACATTATTTATTATTACTTTGATATTATTCTATTGTGAGGAAGCAAGTGTAATAAAATTCTTTATTGATGTAGCCCTGATGATGTACACAAATATAGAAGAAACGTCGGCTTAAAGGTGTTGTATTATTGAAGCTAGACCAAACCTTGATAAAAAAGAAAAATAGTATAAAACGATGTGGTCGAGATAATAGAGATATATATTCGATATATAGAGATATAAAAATTAATGATCAACAGTAACTCTTGATGTAATATATGAATTAAACAACCACAATAAACAAATATATATTAATTACAATACTCTAAGACCTTTCGTCACAACATCATCAGAGAGCTAAATGAACCAAACAAAAAATATAATAAAGAGTTAACCTGGTTGATTGAAGTCTTCAGGATTGCTGGCATCCCTGTCTGAATTTAATGTTCCTAAACTTGAAGGAGTCTTGATCTGCTTACTTATTTCTTTTATTAATATTTCATCTAGTTTGTAAAGTCCCTGACCAGAATTGAATATTCAATCAGATGGGAAGATGAAAAGAGTGCCTTGTTCTAACATGTAAGGAACAAAAATCATATTATAAATTGGAATGAAGCAAAGGAATTAACTTTTGTACCTTCAGAAAGAAGGAGAAATATTATTGAAAGTGCACTTTTAGAACTTGTATGAAAATTTAATAAACAATAGTCAGGGACTTTACAAACTGGATGAAATATTAATAAAAGAAATAAGTAAGCAGATCAAGTCTCCTTCAATTTTAGGAACATTAATTTCAGACAGGGATGCCAGCATTCCTGAAGACTTCAATCAACCAGGTTAAAACTTGTTATTATATTTTTTGTTTAGTTCATTTAGCTCTCTGATGATGTTGTAACGAAAGGCCTTAGAGCATTGTATCTAATATATATTTGTTTATTCGTGGTTCTTTAATTCATATAGAGCTATATATAGATGTGTAAAAATCTCGTATATAGTCCAATTAAATTATAGTTTTAAGCAGTGGCGACTCCTGACCTTTTTCTTTAGGCATGCAATTTTCAAAGAATAAAATAAATACCGAGAAATACCCTTCTAATTCTCATGTTCAGTCTTTTCATGTTGCACAAAAGGATAATGATGTCATGTTGCACATTTGAATAAAAACTTCTTGCAAAATTCTTCGATAACAAAACCATAAAACTTCTCTCTATCTGCCATGAGATCTTTAAGTAAATGTCTTTCAATTGAAATTAGGGATAAATTAGATAATCGCTCTTCACTTTGGGAGCTTCGTAAATAACTTTTAATTCTTTTGAGGGCAGAAAACGATCTCTCAACACTTGCTGTTGTTATGGGAATAGTCATAACCAAATTCATGAGTTTATAAATTTCCGGAAGACCTGTGTGCAAATCACTTTCCAGTATGTATTTGAGGAGCTCAAATGGCAATTAAGACAATTTTCATTAACCAGAAATGATAAGAGTAAACCCCTGCATTGGGAAGCTTAGCGCAATCATAGAAAATGGTTCCTTAGCGTGTAGTGGAAAAAAAAAAAAGGGGTTCCTTTAAATATTTCGAGTCTCGAACATTTTGGTTTCTTTAAAGATGAATTCTATGCATGCAATGCATGTGTTGCATTCCCTGAGAAATCGCCACTGGTTTTAAGTCATATGATTGTTAAAGTATGTATTTAGAAGAATATATAACTTGTATGGTATGTAATACAATAAAGGGAAAAAACACACAGACATACAACTCTCTCTATCTCACTCCATCACTCTACCTTTATACTCTCTTATTTCATCCTATCTCTTTCACTCACTCTGTCTTTCTCTTTCTTTGCCCTACAACAGAGCAAACCATTTCTTTTTCAACTATATATTCCAGCCAAAAAATAAATTTTAAATTTTCATTATTTATTTTAATTTTTCTTTTTAGATCTAACAGCAAGATTATCTTGGATCAATTGGGAGAATCTCGGGGTCAATACATCACGAAGATCGATTTTATCATCAGTCAGTGTTAACTCAGATAAAAAGCATTGTTTACCCTAAATACAAAAAAACACACATATATATATTATATATATATATATATCTAAAGATTTCACAATAAACACGTGAAATAACAATCAATGATCAAACAGCAATAAGAAATGGTAAAACAAGACTAAGTTCTTTCAACCGTAACAAGCAGTATTCGTCAGAGTCAAAAACCCAACTCAGTTGGATTTTTGACTCTGACGAAGACCGCTTGTTACGGTTGAAAGATCTTAGTATTGTTTTCCCATTTCTTATTGTCGTTTATCCATTGATTATATATATATAAAGATTTCACAATAAACACGTGAAATAACAATCAGTGAACAAACCACAATAAGAAATGGGAAAACAAGACTAAGTTCTTTCAACCGTAACAAGCGGTATTCGTCAGAGTCAAAAACCCAACTCAGTTGGATTTTTGACTCTGACGAAGACCGCTTGTTACGGTTGAAAGATCTTAGTATTGTTTTCCCATTTCTTATTGTGGTTTATCCATTGATTATATATATATATATAAAGATTTCACAATAAACACGTGAAATAACAATCAATGATCAAACCACAATATGAAAATGGGAAAACAAGACTAAGATCTTTAAACCGTAACAAGCGGTCTTCGTCAGAGTCAAAAACCCAACTGAGTCAGTCAGGGTATTTTTTCACCCTTTTAAAATACCACTCTTCCCACCCACTCTTCTCAAACCCACACCAGATATTTTCTGCATCCTTGTGTTTCATTTGGGTTTTTCACTCTGACGAAGACCGCTTGTTACGGTTGAAAAATCTTAGTCTTGTTTTCCCATTTCATTTGTGGTTTGATCATTGATATATATATATATATAAATCAAATTTATTCAATGTTTTCAATTCATTTTTATTACACATAAGCTATCCAAAGCAATTATTGTGTGCTATTTATAAGGTGCAAACAAAAAAGTAAAGATACTTTTTGAATTTTATGCTCTCTGTGCACCATAATTTCAAATTTTGTTGTTGTTGTGTTAGTACACTCGCCACGATCATATCTTCACATTTTTGACTATATAGCATGGTTGTTGTTGTTTTTATGTTTGAGGCATAAAAGGTTAGACTCGTGTTTGCGTGCTCAGAGATTTTTTGTAGTTTAAAATAATGGCGAGAGTTTGTATTAATTATAATGTAAAATAATTCTATAGTTAATAATATATAATTACTGTTATAATATAATTACAATATAAAATTATTATCCGAGACAGTTGAACAATCTTAGTTTTTTTTGACTTCTTACTATAGTTTGGTAGTTATATATATATATACTTTGAATTGAAAACAGACGGTCCAAACGGATAGATAATTAAAGTTACAGCTAGAGAACACAAGAAAAAGGACTAACACTCACGAATCTGGATAATTTTGGCGTCTTGCCGTCTTCAGGAGAGTAGAAAGAAAGAAAATAAAAAGAAGAAAGAATGGAGACGTAAATGCGTCCACTGGCCGATATAAACAACCTTGTTTATATCGGTCAGTGGACGCATTTACGTCTCCGTTCCTTCATTCCTTCTCCTTTTTATTTTCTTTTTTTCTTCTCTCCTGAAGACGGCAAGACGCCAAAATTATCGATATTCGTGAGTGTTAGTCCTTTTTCTTGTGTTCTCTAGCTGTGGCTTTAATTATATATATATATATATAATCATATATATATATATATATGATTGGTTATACACGACTGAATATTGTCGGTCGATGATCTTCTTCTCCAGCTTTTCAAGTTTGCGAAAAATTAATTTTTCGTTGTGAGAACAACGGTTCAGGGAATGAATTCAGGGAATGAACGGTTCAGATCATCGACCGACAATATTCAGTCGTGTATAACCAATCATGTATAAAAGAAGGACTGCTACCGAAGTACACTAATATATATCTATATATACTTTTGCGTAGGAAATACAATCCAAAACGGACAATATAGTTCAATATAGACAAAGAAACATAGAGAAATCAAAACAACACACTTACAGTCTCTAATTTTCGGTTTGAACCGTCTTCAGGAGAGATAAGAGAGGGAAACCAAGCGCACTGGTTCAAAGACGGTTGGAGACCAACAGTGTTGCCGCATGCTTGCCCGGTCACAAAAAATAAGGTAGACAGGAATCAATTTATAATTACATTAAATTAGTGGAATGTGAAAACAATGAATAAATAAAAAATAAATTGAAAAAATTAACTGTTCGTTAATATGTATCATTTTCCCTTAATTTTTTTCTTTTATTTATTTATTGTTTTCATATTCCACTAATTTAATGTAATTATAAATTGATTCCTGTCTACCTTATTTTCTGTGACCGGGTGCGCATGCGGCAACACTGTTGGTCTCCAATCGTCTCTGAACCAGTGCGCTTGGTTTCCCTCTCTTATCTCTCCTGAAGACGGTTCAAACCGAAAATTAGAGACTGTAAGTGTGTTCTTTTGATTTCTCTATGTTTCTTTGTCTATATTGAACTATATATATATATATATATGCAAATGATAGAAGCTTTCTTTTTGAGTTATAGCTTATGTGGGAGCAATCCAGACATCTCTAGTGAGTCAAGAAATTCTTGAGGATAATATGTGGGTTTGACTTGCTATATAGCCAAACTGTGATCATATTATCGTGACGAGTATACCGATAACAGAACACAACACAACAACATAAAACATACTATAACACAACAACAAAAAAATTTTGATATTAGAGAGTACACAAAATTCAATGAGTTTCATTCTTTTTTGATCATACCTTGTATGGAATGTAATAAAAAGTTTTATGGTGAAACCAGTAGATTTTTGAAAGAAAGGATATATCAGCATAAATATTCTATTAGAACAAAAAAATATTAATGCAACAGCTTTAGCCTATCATTCAATAAGTGAAGGTCATATATTTGACTTTGATGGAGTAGTTGTCATAAGTAGTGCTATCACCTTCAACCAACCATCCAGCAATCGAATAAAAGTTTTTTATCAATCAGCGATGCGTTTCATATTGTTATATTTTCTTTTCAATGAATTTCGTAATTACGGTCCTAGGAATTTTAAAATAAAATATTTCATTTTTATCTCTACTCTCAATGATTTCATTATTACATTCATAAGAATGTCGTAATTACGGTCCTAGGAATTTTAAAATAAAATATTTCATTTTTATCTCTACTCTCAATGATTTCATTATTACGTTCATAAGAATTTCGTAATTACGGTCCTAGGAATTTTAAAATAAAATATTTCATTTTTATCTCTACTCTCAATGATTTCATTATTACGTTCATAAGAATTTCGTAATTACGGTCCTAGGAATTTTAAAATAAAATATTTCATTTTTATCTCCACTCTCAATGATTTCATTATTACGTTCATAAGAATTTCGTAATTACGGTCATAGGAATTTTAAAATAAAGTATTTCATTTTTATCTCTACTCTCAATGATTTCATTATTACGTTCATAAGAATTTCGTAATTACGGTCCTAGGAATTTTAAAAAATAATATTTCATTTTTATCTCCACTCTCAATGATTTCATTATTACGTTCATAAGAATTTCGTAATTACGGTCCTAGGAATTTTAAAAAATAATATTTCATTTTTATCTCCACTCTCAATGATTTCATTATTACGTTCATAAGAATTTCGTAATTACGGTCATAGGAATTTTAAAATAAAATATTTCTTTTTTATTTCTACTCAAAAATTACAAGAATTGTAAATCACAAGATTTTTTACTGTTCCATAATTTTAAGGTACATTACAATCTTTGGAATTTTAAATTTTATTTTTTTTTTTCTTGAATTCTATTCTCAATAAATATTATAATTACAAATGTAGAAATTTGAAATTACCATATTCTTTATTATTTTTATTTGCTTGATGAATTTCATAATTACGGTCATAGGAACTTTAATGTGCAAAATTTTGTAATCAAGTAATGAATTTTGTAATTATAATTATACTAATTTTAAATGATACCATTTCATTAGTTCTATTTAGTAAATTCAGTAACTTTTGTCATAAGAATTTTAATATTTTAACTTTTTTAAGAATTTTTTTAGGAATTTTAAGTTGCAACATTTTTTTTTTTGAAGTTCTATTTTCAATTAATTTTGAAATTATAGTCGTAGGGAATTTGTGAGGTAACTAGTTTCTATATTACATTCAATGTTATCATTAGAGCTGTAGAAATTTTGTAAAACAATCATTTTTCACTAAGTTATTTCTTTCTTGGAATTTAAAATTATGGTTTCTGTTATTGATAAATTTCTTAATAACTATCGTATTTTGAATTGCAATATTCTTTGTTATTTCTATTACTGTTGAATTTCATAATTACAGCCTTGATAATTAGGAAATTTGAATATTTTTACATCCACTTATTGAGGCAGATGTAACCTGACGATGAACACTAAGTGGTCGAAACGCTACAAGATAGAACCATTTAAAAAAATAAGACTGTAATTAATAATGAAATTCATTAAAAGTAGGACTAAACAAAAAAAAAATGGAATTTAAAATTCCTACGGCCATAATTTATAAATTCATTAAATAGAACTAATGAAATGGTGTTATTTAAAATTTCTACGACCGTAATTATGAAATTAATCCAAAAATATAATAAACAATGAAATTGCAATTTAAAATTTTTTAATTGTAATTACGAAATAATTTAGGATAAAATTAAAGAAAAAAATGTTAAAATTTAAAATTCCAACTACCGTAATGCACCTTAAAATTTCTACGACCATCATTTCTGAATTCATTAAATATAACCCACAAAATGTAGCCATTTAAAATTTCTAAGACTGAAATTACAAAATTCATTGAAAGAAGAAAAACGGAATTTAGAATTCCTACGGCCATAATTTATATTACTAAATAGATTAATAAATTCATTAAATCGAAGTAACAAATAATAATATAAATACTAAAAATGGGGCCAGGCTAGCTCAGTGGTTACGTGCTCACCTCTGAACTGATAGGACCGGGGTTCAATCCTCACCTGGCCCTCGATTTATTTACGCGGGAGGTGAATAAATCTGAGCACGTCGTCTCTCGGAGAAGGACGTTAAACCGTCGGTCCCGAGCCTGTACGATGTCAGGTACTCGTTAAAGATCCCTACTCTAAATACATTTGAGTTAGGCAAAATTTAGGACTCCCACTGTAGAATCAATCTTCATTGTGTGGTATCACAAAGGGCCAATGCTTGCCCTACGTGTGTTCCCTTGTGGAACTGCCACTGCAACCTAACCTAACCTAAATACTAAAAATAAAATAAATAAAATAGTCATTAAAGAATAATAAGTCTATAATTATGAAATTTCTTAAAAAAGTAAGTAAAAAATATTGAAATTTAAAATTCATAATACCACATTTACAGACTCATTAAACAGAACTAACAAAAAATGACTAACACTATAATTACATAATTTATTGAAAAAAGAACTGAACAAACATATTGAAATTTAAAATTCTTACGACCAAAATTATAAAATCATTAAATAGAACTAACAAAATGTAGCTAATAAAAATTACTAAATCTACAATTACGAAATTCATTGAAAATATTGGAATTTAAAATGCCTATATCTGTCTGTATAAACAGACATAGTATCTCCCACAAAGTAGGTCTTTAGAAAATTTATATTCAAATTAAAAAGAACAAGGGTATCTTTTTCAAATTGTTTAATATTGGTCAATTTACAGGTGTGCCAAATAATGTGAAAAAAATATATTATGTGCAAATTAATTAGTTACCTTTAATTTATGGTGTATTTATTTTCTGTATTGTTAATTTATTGTTCTATGTGTATATATATGAATAAATAAACATGTCTCTAAAGATATTGTGCGATATTTTATTTGTTTATTCCTGTATCTCGGATATGTAGAATGTTTTTAGAAAAGTGAACTTATCATAGGTTAGTTTAGGTTTCAGTGGCAGTCCCATAAGATACTCCTAAAACTGGTGACTTAGCAGTCAGACATCTGTTTATGAATTATGCATCATTCGCTATATTGGGTAAGTTATATACCAGTATGTGGTTTGCAAAACTACAGTCTATGTTTTAAACTAGTTTGTGGTATGCACAACTATATCATATATCATATAAAGTTTTTGGTATGTTGTCTACATCCTGTTTTATACAAGTTTATGATATTCTCAACTGTATGCTATGTTTTATACCAGTTTTATGGTATGCTCAAATAGAGCCTATATGTTATACCAGTTAGTGGTAGGTTCAGCTACATTTATCTCCTATACCAGTTGGTGGTATTCTAAACAACATCCAGTCGTATACCAGTTTATGGTATGTACAACTGAAGCATATATTCTATATCAGTTTTTGGTATGCAGAACTACATCATGTTTATACCAGTTTATGGTATGTTCAACTACAGCTTATATCCTATCCAGTTTGTGATATCCTGAATAACATCCTGTCTTATGCCAGTTTATGGTATGCTCAAATGCATCGTATAACCTACACCAGTTTGTGGTATGCTCAAATGCAACCTATATCCTATACCAGTTAGTGGTAATCTGAATTACATCCAGTCTTATACCAGTTTATGGTATGCTCAACTACAGCTTATGTCCTATCCAGTTTGTGGTATTCTGAATTACATCCTGACTTATACCAGTTTATGGTATGCTCAAATGCATCGTATAACCTACACCAGTTTGTGGTATGCTCAAATGCAACCTATATCCTATACCAGTTAGTGGTAATCTGAATTACATCCAGTCTTATACCAGTTTATGGTATGCTCAACTACAGCTTATGTCCTATCCAGTTTGTGGTATTCTGAATTACATCCTGACTTATACCAGTTTATGGTATGCTCAAAAACAACCTATAACCTATACCAGTTTGAGGTATGCCCAAATACACCCTATATCTTATACGAGTTAGTGGTCAGCTTAAGTACAACTCCTTTGCTTCACATGACATAAATACCAACTTTTTTGCTCCTTCCCAGTTGATTAAGTGGTATTTATGTCATGTGAAAGAAGAAGAAACATTATTGAAAGCGCCCTCATAAAAGGCTTTTCTAAGAGCTTAGTCAACACTAGTCCAGGCCTTTTTAAATTAGATGTATTTCTAATTGAAAGAATCGTTAAACAAATCAAGACTATTTCAACTGTAATAGAGAAAAATACTGCCAATGATGCTAATCTTAATCCAACTTTAAATCAAAACCCATAACCTGCCCACAACTTGTATTCAGTTGCTTTCTGACGACGTAAAACGAAAGGCCTCAGAACGATTATCTTCAATCATTTGTGGTGAGTTACCTGAATATTTATATCAAGTGTTATTATGATAATTTTGTATATATAGATATATATATGTATGTTTCACATAAACACGTGAAATAACAATCAATGATCAAACCACAATAAGAAATGGGAAAACAAGACTAAGATCTTTCAACCGTAACAAGCAGTCTTCGTCAGAGTCAAAAACTCAACTCACTCGGTTTGTCATATATGTATGTATGATGTAATTTTTTTTAGGGTTGAGATCTAATGATTTGAAACTTGTCCTTTTGCAGACGTTTCGACTGATACTTATGACATCTTCAGAGCTTGGTTATATGTTTCTGTTCCAGCATACCTTCCCTTTACTCATTATGAGTAAAGGAAGGTATACTGCAACAGAAACAGATTTCCAAGCCCTGAAGATGACTTAAATATATTACAAAACATCAGCAAAAGGACTAGTTTCAAATCATTAGACCTCAACCCTCAAAAAAATTACATCATATAAATATTGGGTCAAGAAACAAATCATGATAAATATATATAATATATATATATATTTACAAAACTAAAGTTTATCGGGACTCGGTCAGTTCCACATAAACACGTGAAATAACAATCAAAGTTGTGTCTGTCAACAATCAACTTGTCAGTTGGGCTTTTGACTCTGACGAAGACCGCTTGTTACGGTTGAAAGATCTTAGTTTTGTTTTCCCATTTTCTTATTCTGGTTTGATCATTTATATATATATTTATATATATATATAAATATTGAGATTTGGAAAAGAAATCCAAAAAACTAATTAAGACAAAAGTGGGCAGAAAATATAATCTCACACACATATATATATAAGGCAATATCCTGAATTGATATATTGGTGGAAAAAAAATTTGTTGCATCATCTCCACTCTTCTGGACAACCCCTCCCCCCCAATTGTGAAATTACCTTATCAGTAAGTCATATCCCCCCCCCCCATTCTTTTGCTTTATCTTGTTCTTTAGTAGTGTGGGGGAATCGATGAGACAGTGATGTTTGTTTTGTAGGCGTGGCTTTCCCACGCCCCGCCCCTCTTTTTCTTTTTTTGAACAACACCAACCCCCAACTATTATCTTGATTAGCTTAGCTCTATACTTAACTTCAGAAAGTTCCCTTTCTATAGTATATAACTTGTTATTTATTTTCCAACCCTTCCATTTAAAAAACAAAAATTGCCTTTACCACTATAACTACGACCCTTTTTAAAAGAATCTAAAGTTGAATTTAAAACTTTATTAAAAAAAAAATCTGGAGTGGCCTACACTCAACATTACTATTAGTAAACATAATATTATACTTCTCGGGTATATAATATATAATGTTTCATTTAGGTATAACATAATTTTTTTTAAATTAGAGATGTTTATTAGTCTTTCATTCTTGGAGATAGTACATATAGTGATTGATCCACTTGTCAATATATACGCTTATTTTTGTATATGACACCACTGATGCATATAATATCATTAGTATAACCGCAGCAGTAATAATATTTTTGAAAAGCAAAAAAGTAGCTTTTCGTGTTACGAAATAATCTCTTACAAGAGAACATGACTTTTGTTCCAATAGCCAGTGGATTTCTTACATAGTTTATCTAACCTCCTTCTTAAATTGAATATTTAAGATAAATTTTCCCATTTAAAACTTGAAAATATTCCTATTTTGTCTAAAAAATGTCATAAATCGTGTTACGAAGTAATCTCTTACGAGAGAACATGACTTTTGTTCCAATAGCCAGTGGATTTTTTACATAGTTTATCTAACCTCCTTCTTAAATTGAATATTTAAGAACAATTTTCCCATTTAAAACTTGAAAATATTCCTATTTTGTCTAAAAAATGTCATAAATCGTGTTACGAAATAATCTCTTACAAGAGAACATGACTTTTGTTCCAATAGCCAGTGGATTTCTTACATAGTTTATCTAACCTCCTTCTTAAATTGAATATTTAAGAACAATTTTCCCATTTAAAACTTGAAAATATTCCTATTTTGTCTAAAAAATGTCAAAAACATCTAATAAAAAATGTCATTTTAAGATAATTTTTAATTCAAGATGATAAGATCCGTTAGTTTAGGATAATCAATCAGTTTTTATAGCGTTATTACACTTTGTCGTAATTAAAATTACGTCAGTTTTTTTTATAAATTGCTAATTTGTTGGCAAATTTTTATGGTTTTTCAATGAGCAGTTTGGCATCAAAAAAATATTTTTTGAAAACAGAAAATATACTGTAATGCCGTTTTTTGTGAATGTAATTTTGAAAAACATTATCTCAACGCATTCTCCTTAGAATTTTCTATTTTTTAGCTATAGTTTCATTTTGATCCATCAAACGGTATAACTTGTATCGCTTTCACAAGCTTTCAAATTGAATTATAAGTCAAAATTTTTATATTATATTGAAAAAAAAAATATTTCCTGTTGTTTTAAAAATCGGAGGTTATTTTTCATTTGTTGATTTTATAACCTCAAAGATATTGCAAAAATTTCAAGACTTTAGAATTAATAGTTTGATTAAAAAAAAATGTAGTTTAAAAACAGGTTTTTGGCAAAAAGAGTGACTTTCCCGTCATCCATAATTACTCTGAAACAGTAGGGCTCATCTACACTATGAGGCCCATTTTTGTGTAAAATATCAACTTGATCCATCAAAGATTCTGGACCGTAGCGTGGTAACAAGCAATGCTAACACACTCACCCACCCACCCACACACACACACACAGACATCATCGAAAAAACTTCATAAATCGACTTTTGGTACTTCAAAACATATAATTCCGTCAAAATCTCGAGATCGAATTTTTTCACGATCACTATACTTTACTTATAGTAAAGTAAAAACAGGTTGTAGTAACATTAGTAAAATTTTTAGTTGTGTCATTATAATGATTGCATTTTTTTTTGATACTTTGACTACAATTTCATGTATTTAGAAGTAATTTTGATTTCAGGGTTACTCCTTTAGCTTTTTGATTATGTAGTGGAAATCGAGTGGACACCCATTGGTGGCAGTCCGTAACTATGTTTAAGCTTTATGACGACAGAAAGTCACATGACCATTGACCATTGCCGTTTTAGTCGTCTTTGGGGGTTTGTGGGGATTACTAGTTGGGAAAGATTTTTGAGCAAGTGGGTTTAGATGAATTGAGAGTTTACTGTGAATTTTTTGTAGCGGTCTTTTACGTAGTCGAGAACGAAGGGGACTTTAAGATCTCGGTGAATGATTATATTTGGGACATAAAATGGGAATGATTGCATTTAAAGCACCGAAGAATAGAAATATACATTTCAGCCCTACAAATATTCCAATATAATTTTAATCCAGTCGCTCTAATCTTACCATGGAGATTAGGTGAAACCTCCAATATACATGGTTTCCGTGTCGGATATTGCCAGGAAATAGGATGTGGTTTTTTAGTGGGTCGGGACCCCCAACCCCACATACCCTAAACAAGACGTCTGGCTAAGGAGGGATCTGCTGAACAGATTTTTCCAAATCCTACGATGAAAAAAGGTGGCGAACTTTATTTCTACAGATACTAACAGAAGGACCCTAAGATTCGGCTAGATTAGACTCTGTAACAGCTTGACCGATCATATCCCAAATCCAATGTCTTCTATTAACCCTTTCAGAGTCAAGGGTTTTTGACTCTGACGAAGACCGCTTGTTACGGTTGAAAGATCTTAGTCTTGTTTTCCCATTTCTTATTGTGGTTTGATCATTGATTGTTGTTTCACGTGTTTATGTGAAATCTTTTTTTATATATATATATATATATATTATAATATATATCCTAAAAAAAACCGCAAAAACACAGGGTTTTGCAATTTTTACAGGATTTTCAATTATTATCTCGGAGATTACTAGGATAGATATCAAAGTGGTTTTCGCTGATAGAATGTCATTTTTTTCCCTTCATAAAATAAATAGAAAATGGTACATGTCTATTTGGAATAAGTAATAAAATATTTAGTTCCTGCATTTCGACATTACCACAAAGGTTAGTATTATTAATATTAAACACATAATATACCGTTTTACATCGTACACTGCTGCTGTAGCTCTTCGGGTGTCACCCATCTTCAACAAGAAATGCATTTCGGACCGACATCCGAAACCGGTCTGAGAGCTACAGCAGCAGTGTACAAGGTAAGACGGTATATTATATTTCTAATATTAAAAATATTTAGTATTTATTCATACATATAATGGTGATTTTACGGAAAATTGTACATAAAATTACAATCAATATAGTTTCATAATAAATGGATCGAACATGCTCAAAAGATTGACAACAATAAATTTAGTTATTCTGCCGTGATGTGTAACTTTAGTAACTAATATAAAATAAATAAACATAAAAATCAAAAATAGATAGCCAAAAATGTTCAGTGTGACAAAAAATGTTCAGTGTCCCATTACAAAAAAGGGATTAATACTGCTACAATATCTTTAGTGTTTTATTGCTAAATATTAGCTACTATTTTCATTCAATTTTCCTTTATAACCTTTAAGTTTTTTAACTGTTCTGGGTTTAAATAAATTATTCTTGTAGTGGAAATTGAAAACCAAACTACTTGTTTGAATTTCCACTGATATCGGACAATAGTTTAAACATAAAATACTATTAAAAGTAGGATTACGCAAGATTAAAAATTGTAATCGATTCCCAGCTTTAATAAATTGTAAGAATCCTTAATATATTTTCGGTTAACGTGTGCTCCCCCCCGAAGTGCCTTCACCTTGTCGTGGTGGGGGGGCTTAACATGCTTCGATATGGTATGAACTAAGAAAGGCACAAGCTGGGCGGAGTGCTTGCCTGGTCTGGCGTCCGGGGGTAGCTAGTCTGCCTGTCTGCGCGCTGGTCAGGGAGGCGGTCCCGCCCTTGTAGATAACAGGTAATATTCGCTGTGGGCACAATAGTGGCTTTAGCTGCTACCTTGGTGTTCCTGTCCGTGGGCTGGTATCCGCTGATGGCAAGCCCATTCATTCGAGGGGTGCTTGCCTGGTCTGGCGTCCGGGGGTAGCTAGTCTGCATGTCTGCACGCTGGTCAGGGGGCCGTCCGCCCTTGTAGGTAACAGGTACTATTTGCTGTGGTCACAAAAGTAGCTTTAGCTGCTACCTTGGTGTTCCTGTCCGTGGGCTGGTATCCGCTGATGGCAAGCCCATTCAGTCGAGGGGTGCTTGCCTGGTCTGGCGTCCGGGGGTAGCTAGTCTGCCTGTTTGCGCGCTGGTCAGGGGGCCGTCCACCCTTGTAGATAACAGGTTCTATTCGCTGTGGGCACAACATTCGGCTGTGGGTCCCTGTCTGGGCTGTAGTCCACTGGTGGCAAGCTTATTCAGTCGCGCACTGATCTCGGGGCGGGGTTCCAAGGCATCTTTTCTTCTTCTGGCTTTGAGCTTGTCTTTTCGAAGATTTTTTCTGCCCCTGCAAAACTATCATTCTATTATATAGAGACTATTATATGTATTGTATTGTATTATATTGTATTATATTATATTGTATTCTACTGTATTGTATATAGAGACTATTGGTCACATATATTCGGGCGGGACCATTGTGGTGGGCATGGGTCTGTCCAGGCAGTTGCAGCGTGTTACCGTCGGAATGTTTCTCCTTCCTTTACTTACCTATTCTTTGCTATCTCTCACTCTCTATTAACTGTTACCCTTGTATTCTTCCTTTTATTTTTCCCCTGTAATCGTTGATAATCCCTTTCATCAAGTAACCAACAGTCTCTCTAGAGATTAACGGGCATATGATTTATTCGGATGTGGCTGGTTTGTGGCTGACAAGGGTCTCCCCAGCATCTCGCGACGGGCTACCGTCTGGATGATTCTCCTATTTTCTCCTGCACCTTTTCTTGCTACCTCTGATTCTTTTGTGGCTGACAAGTGTCTGTCTAGCATCTTGCGACGGACTACCGTCTAGATCAGCGTTTCCCAAAGTGGGCGGTACCGCCCCCCTGGGGGCGGTGGTTTGATATTGGGGGGCGGTAACGCAAAAATAGGCGGTTGGGGGGCGGTAACGCAAAAATAGGCGGTTTGGGGGGCGGTAACTAAAAAATAGATGGTTGGAGGCGACAGTTTAGCTAATGTAGCAGCTGGCTGCTACAATACTTACAACGTCGTCAGAAACTGTTGGCGGTAACCATCAAAAACCATACAAGTAATAAAAATTAGAAATAAGAATTTCAAAAGATATGTCACTCTTTTACCTGAGGATTAAGGGGTCAGCCCCGGTCGAAAGTAAAAGAGAGTTTTCGGTCAAAAGAAAGGGAATAAAAAGATAAGCTGCTGTGGCTGTAGATTGCATGACAGCTAGAGGATGGTTTTTACCTATTTCTTACTGTACTTCTTTCTTTCCCCAAACATCCATTTCTGGACATTAGTCCTTTCCTGCGCTTTCACCCTTTTAAAATACCATTCTTATATTCATTAACCTGAATATATTCATTAACCATTATATTCATTAACCTGAATAGGATAGGTTAGTTCTGATAGGCTTTTTGGCATATCTTTCCATTTTTATGGGGTAGGGGGCGCTGGCAGGCTATTCTAGAAGACAAGGGGGCGCTGGCACTCTACTCTAGAAGACAAGGGGGCGCCAGCCTGAAAAAGTTTGGGAAACCCTGGTCTAGATGCTTCTCCTACTTTCTCTCTGCACCTTCCCTGACTCTTTCCCTAACTTACCTAATCTTTGCTATCTTTCAACTCCCTATTAACTACTAACCTTGTATTTTTCCAATTCCATTTTTTCCCCTGTAATCCTTGATGAACCCTATCATCAAGTAACCCTCAGTCCTTTTTAGAGACTAAACTAGCATAAGCTTTCGTTGATGTAGGTCGAAGAATCCCGCCTCCGCGAGGTCCACCTTGGACCGTTTCGTCCTATATCATTCGTGAAAAGACAGTTAGTCCTCGTGACATGGCGAAAAAGCTCCACGTTAAAAAACATCAACCTATTCTGCTTTATCATAGTATCGCTGAAAGGCCAAGGAACATGAATAAATCAAAACAGGTTAGCGGGTGCTCTTTCGTCAGATTCTCTCCGTAACCTCACAAAACTGATCTAGCGGATGTTTCATTCAAAAATACCATGACTCTCCTTTTAAAATTTTATTTTCGTTATTATTTTTTTTTTTGTTAATATGCTGAAAAAGGAGCCCCTGTCATGGCGTTATACCTCCAAATATAAACATCATAAAAAAGTAATTTATTATAAATATCTATATACAAATTACATGACAATTTGTATCTTATGTACGCATATTCTGTTGAATACCAACAATAATTGCTTTTCCTTTCATACCAAAGAAAAAAATACTATGACAGTCAGTTAGACAGTTGTATAAGAGTTTGGTGAATACATTTTTGCATTTTAAAAGTGAAACTACTCGTATAATTAAATCTTCTCTAATTAATATTTCAAATACTGAATTAACTGTGGTAGTATGGCGGGTAATCCTTGTTCTGTATATTAACTTTTTTAGTGAATTAATCTATTTGCTCTAAAACCAGTGATTTACTTAGAAAATAAATCAACCTGCAATTAAAAAAAAAAAAAATAAATATTACCATAGTTGCTTTTACAAAAGGATATCAACGTAGTTTTACTTTTCAGGTATGATTATTAGAAAATATTTTTTAAATAAGTTATAATATAATTATAGGAAAATATGACAGATGAGGTGCAATAAGTAAGCTACCTAATAATATTATAAAAATAATATCTTAAAATAATTAGTGCTTTATGTGAAAAGGTAAAATGGATTAACTTTTACCATTTCATTCTGAGGTAAAATGGATAAACAAATTAAGTTTTATTCAACAGCAACAACGCGTTTCGAACACTTTGTGTTCATCATCAGGAAGACACAAAGGATGTGGTGCTGACGGGTTGGTCTAGTGACGCGTTGTTTTCACTGGACCTACCCCTCAGCACCACATCCTTGGTGTCTTCCTGATGATGAACACAATGTGTTCAAAACGCGTTGTTGCTGTTGAATAAATCTTCATTTGTGTGGAAACTTTTGTTTGTTTATCCATTTTACTTCAGAATGAGTAAATACCACATAATTACGGATTGAACAAGTAATGATTTTACCATTTCATAAACAAAATCATTTTTTAATTAATTAATTGTACGGTAAAAAGCTAATGAAATGGTCTCCAGATATAAAAATTTAATGGCATAAACAAAGCGTTTCGAACACATAGTGTTCTTCCTCAGGCATTAACTAGAGGAAGTAGTGTCTATGGTACACAGATGCAGACAGTTGAGTTGTACAACAGACACTCACTCTTAGTTAATGCCTGAAGAGGAACACTACATGTTCGAAACCCGTTTTTTATACCATTAAATTTTTATATCTGGAGACCATTTCATTAGCATTTTACCCTACAATGAGTAATTAATCATTACAGAAACAATGTCATATTAGCTAGTTTTAGTTTATTAAATTATCAAATTGTTTATTATTATTGTTAGATTGTAGTTAACTATTGATATAGTTTCTTACGTATTAGTACCGATCTGAACTCATTAACAAAATCCTTTCTTAATTAATTAATGATTAATAATTACAGAAACAATATCTTTTTAACTAGCTTCAAGTTTATTAAATTATCAAATTGTTTATTATTGTTAGATTGTTGTTAACTATTGATATAGGTTCTTACGTATTAGTACCAATCTGGACTCATTAATAACATAATTTTTTTAATTAATTAATGATTAATAATTACAGAAACAATATCATTTTAGCTAGTTTCAAATTTTTTAAATCATCAAATTGTTTGTTATTATTGTTGGATTGCAGTTAACTATTGATATAGGTTCTTTCGTATTTGTACCGATCTGAACATACAGACTCGAAATCTGGGGATCAATCAAGCGATCAAGCTAATAAAAAAAAAAATATGTTAAAAATTTAGTTATCTTTATAAAAAAAATAATGATTTTGTCTGTACATTGCTTAGAACTGACTCATTTCAAGTTTTCTTTACGTTTCATACATTGGAGAAACCGAATCCACTCTTAGAAAAATTTCTGTCGGTTTGTCGGTTTGTCGGTTTGTCTGTTTGTCCGCAAAACTTTGTCACAGGTAAACTCAGCTACCATAAGACATATAAAGCTGAAACTTTTACAGTATATTTGTGTAGGTCTAACTTAAAATATAGGCTCTGAATTGATTGGAAATTCAACGTAGAAGTGAAGTTATGGACGTTTAACGCAAAAATGTTTGTCACAAGTAAACTCAGCCACCACAAGACATAGCGAGCTGAAACATTGACACTGGATTTGTGTATGCCTAACTTAAAATATGGGCTCTAAATAGATTATTAATTCAGTACAGAAGCGAAGTTATGGGGCTTTTAGCTGTATTTTCCTAACTTCACAGACAAGTTTGTTTTGAAAATACACAGGTATGGCAAGTAGGTATTGTTAGTTGATTTTAATTTCAATTGAGCATATGGATATATTGCGTATTTGACATCATTGAAATGGTGTTTCACAGAGTTGAGGATGTACTATCTATTGAGAATAAATGTTTTGTAAACGAGCAATTCTCAACTCTTAATACGAACAGGCAGGAAAAATCAACAAACAAGTTCTTACGCTATATCATACCGAGGAAAGACCTTACAAGTCAGTAAAGAGATTGGATTAGTGATGAAGAAGCAGTTCATTATCTAATTGAATTTCTTGACTCTGAATTTATTTCTCCTGGACTGCCTGCTCATGAGTAAAAACTTAAAGTAGGAGCACCAATGATGCTGCAATTTAGTAGCAGTAATAAATTTCATGTTACGAAACATGAGTGCCCCAAAAACTGTGCAACGGGACACGACTCTGAGTTCGTGCTCTACACAGATATGCCATAGAGACGGACATAATGACTGGATGTGGTATTGAGGAGTCTGTGTGTATACCACGCATACCATTGATTCCGAGCCACTGTCTGTTTCCATTCAAATGATTGCAATGTCCCGTCAGAGTCTATTTCGCAATGACGTTAACTAAGTCGCAAAGGGAGACTTTATCTAACGCAGGAACTCAAGTTAGCGAAACCAAGTTTTTCTCACATGGTCAACTGTAGTTTACTTGCTCAATAGTCAGAGGTTTCAACTGATTGTTCTTCCAAGAACCTGAAGGACAGACAGCTAATGTAGTGTATACAGAGGCATTTGTTTAACACTGTACTAATAATGGTGTTTTCTACTATTCTATAATTTCTAATTATAGTATTAGTAATATACTATAATTATATGTTGGAATACCAAGTATAATAGAATTTTTGATTCCGTCAAAGACGGGTACATTTGCTAGTGTTAAAAAAAAAATATTTACCCAACATAAAATAACATTAATGAAAGGAATGTGTCTTTATAATATTACCTTAGAACCTTCGTATTTTATCTCAATTGTGTTCAAGTTTCTTTCTAAAATTATTCATTTTTAACTCTAATGTAATAGCTTATTACATAATTGTTATATTTATTTATAATACATTTGTACTATTGTCATCGGCGAGCACGCAAGCGACTGGCTACCCTGACTCAACGCCTTTACTTCATTACCATTGTTTATATTATTCAAGTTTTAAGTTCAAAAATTTTTTTTATTACATTTATTTTTAATATATTTATGTTACTGTCATCGGTGAGCACGCAAGCCAGTGAGCTACTCTGGCTCCATGGTTTTAGTCTATTACCGGTGTTTATATTACCCAAATATTCAATTAAATAATACATTCGCACTGCTGTCATCGGCGAGCACGCAAAACACTTGCTACTCTGACTCAAATTTTGGGAATACAGTGATAATTTTCTTTTATTTAACATTATTCAGGTAATAAATAATATATATTTAATCGCAGGTCCCTATCTCCATGGGAAATGGGTGAACAAACAAACAAACAAACGAACTAACAAACTTTATTTATAGTGATAATCATGTATAGGTTAGCGTGTTTATTCTGTTTTTTTCTATCTATCTATAGATATTTATCCATAGATCTATCTATTCTGTGTTTTCCTATCTATTAATTCATTGTTACAAGTGATTATGACTAGTACATAAAAATGAAAAAAATGTGGCTGATCGGGTACAAACATTTTTTTTGTTTTCCAACACTTATATGGCTTTCATCTTTTATTGCTGTTCTAAGCGAGGGGGCGCTTAGTTCTAAACTATGGCTCATTTATTATTAGGCACCCATTTTAGAAATCTCCTGTTGATTCTACAATGGGATTGCTAAAATTTTGCCTAACTCAAGTTTATTTGGGAGAGGATCTTTCAGGATGCTTGTATCCGGAATTGTACAGGCTTGGGACCTGCGGTTTTACCTCCTTTCCGAGGAATAACGTGCTCAGATTTATTTGCCTTCCACATGAATAAATCAAAGGCCACGTGGGTATCGAACCTCGGACCTGCCAGTTCAGAGGCAAGCAGGTTAATCACTGAGTTAACCTGGCCCCCGAGTGTTTCATCTTTTAACTCCATTAAAATGAAGTTACGTTGACCAAGTACTTGTTATGTAAGACACTGAATGAAAGAAATACTACTTTGTTACACTCAGAATACTTTTTTCGGAATTTGGCATCTGGTGAAAGAAGCTTCTCCTGGCTTAAACTAATCAATTATTCCTTGTGATCAACAATTCACGGAGATTGACTAAACAATTTGGCAATTCTTACTATTGAAAACATTAGATTTAGAAAACAGACGTTTGATAATATACTGTATGACTTCGCTTCACGCAAGGATCGTAATGTAAAGTTACTTTGATCGTGATTTTGATTTCGTGAAAATCTTAGTTCTCACTTATTAAGTTTATCCCTACCCAGACTAGAGTCTGCGAGATCTGTTCCCGAGAGGGCTCTGCAATCGTTAGAGTAGGTAATGCATCTGTATCTCTCTATCTCTCTCTCTCTCTCACTCCCTCATTTATTATTCGCTCTCCTCATTTTATCTCTCACTCTTTTTTCTTGTCTCTTTCTCGTTTCACCTCAACCTCACTCTCACCACTCTCACTCTCAAAAGCTGTGACTCTCTCGCTCTCTCTAGGTCAATCACTCATTACGTCTCACTCTTCTCCCCTTCTATCTCGCTCTGTATCTCTCTATCCATGTCATTCCCTCCCAAAACCCTTATCCCTCTCTCACCTATTCTAGGTCTATCTCTCATTATATCTCACCGTTTATTCCTGCCACTTTTCTTTTACTTGTGGTAGCAAGCCTTCTTAGGTCATTCTTTTTCTTTGACCTTCTTATCAGATAATACTTCAGATATAGAGCCTCTTAGGTAATCGACTTTTCCTTCAGCTGTGGTGGCTGCAGGTGAGTCTTATTAGCTTAAAGATCATTATTTTTCTTTGGCCTCTCTAAGTTCTAAGACTTTGGATGTAGAGACCCTTAGGTAATCGACTTTTCCTTCAGCTGTGGTGGTTGCAGGTGAGTCTTATTAGCTTAAAGATCGTTCTTTTTCTTTGGCCTCTCTAAGTTCTAAGACATTGGATGTAGAAGCCCTTAGGTAATCGACTTTTCCTTCAGCTGTGGTGGCTGCAGGTGAGTCTTATTAGCTTAAAGATCGTTCTTTTTCTTTGACCTCCCTAAGTCATAATACTTTGGATGTAGAGACCCTTAGGTAATCGACTTTTACTTTAGCTTTGGTGGCTGCAGGTGAGTCTTATTAGCTTAAAGATCATTATTTTTCTTTGACCTCCCTAAGTCATAATACTTTGGATGTAGAGACCCTTAGGTAATCGACTTTTCCTTCAGCTGTGATGGCTGCAGGTGAGTCTTATTAGCTTAAAGATTGTTCTTTTTCTTTGGCCTCTCTAAGTTCTAAGACATTGGATGTAGAGGCCCTTAGGTAATCGACTTTTCCTTCAGCTGTGGTGGCTGCAGGTGAGTCTTATTAGCTTAAAGATCGTTCTTTTTCTTTGACCTCCCTAAGTCATAATACTTTGGATGTAGAGACCCTTAGGTAATCGACTTTTCCTTCAGCTGTGTGGCTGCAGGTGAGTCTTATTAGCTTAAAGATCATTCTTTTTCTTTGACCTCTCTAAGTTCTAAGACTTTGGATGTAGAGACCCTTAGGTAATCGACTTTTCCTTCACCTGTGGTGGCTGCAGGTGAGTCTTATTAGCTTAAAGATTATTCTTTTTCTTTGGCCTCTCTAAGTTCTAAGACTTTGGATGTAGAGACCCTTAGGTAATCGACTTTTCCTTCAGCTGTGGTGGCTGCAGGTGAGTCTTATTAGCCCCGATGGCTTTTCGACCCCCTCACCAGCTTTCATCGCCCTCCGACAGACTGCAGCTGTGTCGAGCACACGTGACCGCCACGTGCCCCTCCCCAACCTCCTTCCAATCATTCAGCCAAGCGCCTACTCCAGCCTCTATAATTGATTTGTCACGCTCTGAAAAAGACCCTTCCTTTTAGGCGACCTGTTCAAGAGAGAGGGCAGACACACACAGCTCTTACACCCTTCCTTGTTGCCCTTGCGGCGGATTTAAATCATTGCTGAGCACACACACTTCACCGCCAGACAAGCACTGGTGGACGCATGCGCTGTGTTTGCAGAAATACTCCTGCCTCACTGTACTACTTCTGCCTTGTCACAAAGAGAGGATTACTGCCCTATCAGACGTGTTCATCATAATGCAAACAAGCACATACATATTCATATATGAGATCCATATATGAATATTTATATATATAAATATATATTTGTGTATTTTAGGAGCAGACCTTCAATCAAATATGTTTTATTAAAAATTATGCCGATTTTAACTTTTGTTCTTTTCCGGGTTAATTTTTCAAGTTTCTCACTATGGATTTCCACCTTTCTGGTAAAATATAAAGTAATTCACCAAAAGATTTATTCTTGACTTACATTTTATTCACTAAACAAGTTTTAACCATAACAAACAAATTAACAATACATACAAATTATATACGACGTTTCGGTCAGCTCTGACCATCTTCAGGGACTAATAACTAAATCATCACAGAACTCAAATACAAAAATAAGAACTATCTAAATTATTAACATCCTAACGGAATAAGAAATATTTACATGAATTGAGTGGGAGGTTATACAGGTTATAACGGTCCTCAGGGTTGCTATTAAATAAAAGTACTAACGAATTTGAAAATAATCAGGGATTGAACTTAATATCCTACGTTCCTGCATGCAGTTTTAATATTCTTGAGAAGCTCGTGGTCTGGTTGTTCAGGTTCGGCTTCTTTTCTCTTATGCACAGCGCTTCCAGAATGTGTAGCCTTCTCAGGTCATTTTCTTGATAAAGTAATAAAAACCCTGAGGACCGTTATAACCTGTATAACCTCCCACTCAATTCATGTAAATATTTCTTATTCCGTTAGGATGTTAATAATTTAGATAGTTCTTATTTTTGTATTTGAGTTCTGTGATGATTTAGTTATTAGTCCCTGAAGATGGTCAGAGCTGACCGAAACGTCGTATATAATTTGTATGTATTGTTAATTTGTTTGTTATGGTTAAAACTTGTTTAGTGAATAAAATGGAAGTCAAGAATAAATCTTTTGGTGAATTACTTTATATTTTACCAGAAAGGTGGAAATCCATAGTGAGAAAACTTGAAAAATTAACCCGGAAAAGAACAAAAGATAAAAATGGCATACTTTTTAATAATATATATATATATATATAATATTTCACATAAACACGTGAAATAACAAACAATGATCAAACCACAATAGAACTGGGAAAACAGGACTAAGATCTTTCAACCGTAATAAGCGGTCTTCGTCAGAGTCAAAAACCAAAGTTGGAAAGATCTTAGTTTTTTTTCCCATTTCATATTGTGGTTAGACTTTTAATATATATATATTTGTGTATGATGTCAACAAATCCTCACGTAAACATGTTTCATTAAAGTACACAGTAGCCTCTGCGTTAACGACGACGCTCTTATAAATTGGAGCAGACCAGCTTTAAAGTCGTTAACGCAGAGGCTGCTGTGTACTTTAATGAAATATATATATACACTTTTTCGTTGGAAATACGATCCAAAACGGACAAATATAGTTCAATATAGACAAAGAAACATAGAGAAATGAAAAGAACACACTTACAGTCTCTAAGTTTCGGTTTGAACCGTCTTCAGGAGAGATAAGAGAGGGAAACCAAGCGCACTGTTGGGGTTTCCCTCTCTTATCTCTCCTGAAGACGGTTCAAACCGAAATTAGAGACTGTAAGTGTGTTCTTTTGATTTATCTATGTTTCTTTGTCTATATTGAACTATATTTGTCCATTTTGGATCGTATTTCCAACGAAAAAGTGTATATATATATATAAAATAATAATTAATTAATTAAATTAATTAATTTAATCACAATGCAAATTAACACAAAATGTTCGAAACGCGTTGTTGCTGTTCAATAAAACTTCATTTGTGTGGAGAATTTTGTTTGTTTATCCATTTTACCTCAGAATGAGTAAATTCCACACAATTACGGATTGCAAAACTAATGATTTAATAAATAGATGTTTTAAACCAACAATTATACATTAGATCAGAGTTTTTCAAACTTTTTTCTACGCGGAACCCTTTTTGGTTCCAGTAACTTTACCGGGAACCCCAGATACTAATGATTTCATACAATCATAATATAAATATTTTCATATGCCTTTTTAAATAGTATGTATGTTTAAGAACAGTTAAAAAAGTAAATTACTGCAATGTGTATTGTTGGAATAAAAATTCAAAACTAAAATATTTTAATTTTCATATTTTCCACAAATGTGTAACACATAAAACAGAATTACTAGCAATTTTAACACAGAGTTTGTTTAGTAATAATTTTTGGCTTTATAGTTGAGAGTTTGATTCTCAAGTTAGCACCAGCATTAAGCCTACTTTGGTATTTGGTTTCTATGGCAGTTTAAAGGGAAAATCCAGTTTCACATAAGTAGGTAGTGGGAAATGGCAGCAATGTGTGAAGGTCTATTTTTGCAATAGCAGGAAATTCGGGAATCAGATAGTTCCAAAAACTCACTAGTAATTCATCCTAAATATGAATAAAATTTTGATCACTTGTACTTATGTGTATAAACTGGTTTTTGACTCTGACGAAGACCGCTTGTTACGGTTGAAAGATCTTAGTCTTGTTTTCCCATTTCTTATTGTGGTTTGATCATTGATTGTTGTTTCACGTGTTTATGTGAAATCTTTTTATTTATTTGTTTAAATATTATTCGGTTTCATGATTCACAAGAAACACAGAATAAATCCATACCCACTAAAAGAAAAAATTTGGGAAAAATGTTTTTACTAAATGTTTTTCACGGAACCCCAGACAGTCCGTTAAGAAACCCCTAGGTTCCGCGGAACCCACTTTGGGAACCTCTGGATTTGATAAAGTTCGTGAGTTAGTTTTTTGTTTGTTTTGTCACCCATTTTCCGTAGAAATAGAGACCTGAAATTGAAATATATATTATTTATTACCTGAAAAATGTTAAATAAAAGAAAATGATCAGTATATTCCAAAAATTCGGGCCAGAGGTAGCAAGTGTCTTAAAAAAAGTGTTTTTAGAGATGATAAGGTTTCAATATAAAGAAGTAGGTTGCAGTCAGGTAATAAGGTTGATTGGTTTATGTTAAGTGAACTGCATAATTGATGTTATTCTACAATGCATTCCTCTTTATCAAAAGAGAATAAACTGACATTAATTCAAGTTTATTGCCTATAGCAAAACAAATTCGTGGGAATCATCAATATTGACTATCATTCATGAATTAAGCGTGCCAGATTGTAAAGAGGGTGGTGAATTTAAAAAAAAAAACCTCAAAAACAAACAAACCGTAAGGATTTATTCATTGTGTAACAACAGTTAGAAGATTTTCCTCCCACAAGTAGTTTAGGCATGCGTGTTAATGGTTTGTGTGGTTGTATGTTTGAGGGGTTGGTTAGCGGGGGTGGTTTTTGAGGGATGAAGGACATTGACAGTATTTATGGAGTGAAAACAATCAGTACACATACCCCCACCCTCCCTATGCTACTTGGACTGTCTGTTCCCACAGTGTGTATGAAGAGGGGTTGAACCGTGTCCGGCTGTAATAGGGGTGAGGAATTGGTAAAATGAAAAGCCTAGTTTGTCTAATAGATGGAATGACAGGGAGGGGTTGAAACATCCCCTTCCTTTTAGCAAACACTTACAGCATGCTAATTGCCAATGTAACGGCTAATTACACGCATTCATTTCAAACTTTTTCTTTAACTCAACACTTGATTATTTCAGAATCAAAATATGATTTATTTTAAATATTATAAAATGTTATGGGGGTCCAGGCTAGCTCAGTGGTTACGTGCTCACCTCTGAACTGGTAGGACCGGGGTTCAATCCTCACCTGGCCCTCGATTTATTCACGCGGGAAGAATCAAAATATGATTTATTTTAAATATTATAAAATGTTATGGGGGCCAGGCTAGCTCAGTGGTTACGTGCTCACCTCTGAACTGGTAGGACCGGGTTCAATCCTCACCTGGCCCTCGATTTATTCACGCGGGAAGAATCAAAATATGATTTATTTTAAATATTATAAAATGTTATGGGGGCCAGGCTAGCTCAGTGGTTACGTGCTCACCTCTGAACTGAGAGGACCGGGGTTCAATTCTCACCTGGCCCTCGATTTATTCACGCGGGAAGAATCAAAATATGATTTATTTTAAATATTATAAAATGTTATGGGGGCCAGGCTAGCTCAGTGGTTACGTGCTCACCTCTGAACTGATAGGACCGGGGTTCAATCCTCACCTGGCCCTCAATTTATTTACGCGGGAGGTGAATAAATCTGAGCACGTCGTCCCTCGGAGAAGGACGTTAAACCGTTGGTACCGAGCCTGTACGATGTCAGGTACTCGTTAAAGATCCCTACTCTAAATACATTTGTGTTAGGCAAAATTTAGGACTCCCACTGTAGAATCAATCTTCATTGTGTGGTATCACAAAGGGCCAATGCTTGGCCTACGTGTGTTCCCTTGTAGGACTGCCACTGCAACCTAACCTAACCTATAAAATGTTATTCATTCTAACGTAGTGCATTCAGTTATTATATGGTATTTACTCATAATAGGGTAAAAAGCTAATAAAATGGTCTCCACATTTAAAAATTTAATGGTATGAACAACGCGTTTCGAACACGTAGTGTTCTTCCTCAGGCATTAACTTAGGGTGAGTGTCTGTGGTACAACTGACACTCAACTCACCCTTAGCTAATGCCTGAGGAAGAACACTACGTGTTCGAAACGTGTTGTTTATAACGGTTGTCCCCAACCTTTTTATTGCCGCGAACCGGTAAGCGTTAGACAATTTTACCGCGGCCCGGGGGTAGATTGTTTACTTGCAACTTACATGTAGCATCGTACCAACAACATAACATGAAAATAAAAGCCTCGAAATGATAATAAAAATATCATTAAAAAGTTTACATTAAAAATTTACTTTAAACATTCCTTTCAAAATAAAATACAGATACACGAGAAAAACGAATGTAAACACTAGTGACTAAGCTTACAAAGCGTATGACTAATCTTATGACACAGCGTACAAACTGTGATATAGAGCTTTAAAAACATCGCACATGTATGCAAACTATTTTTCTAAACTGTATTTCTAACGCGGCCCGGTACCAATTGGTCTACGGACCGGCACCGGTCCGCGGCCCACCGGTTGGGGACCACTGGTTTATACCATTAAATTTATATATGTGGAGACCATTTCATTAGCTTTTTACCCTAAAAAATGTTATTCATATTTAAAAGTAATATTAAGAAGGGAGCCAAGGTAGCTCAATTGCTTGCACACTCTCCTCTGGATTGGTAGATCCATGTTTTATGAACTTTCCTCCTCTACCGTCTTTTTCCGAAAATAAAACACTGTCTTATTTTATTTTTAGGTCAATAATCCGTGCTAGGGCTTATTCTCGGAGGAAAGCCTTCATGTACATTAAGTAGATTTACATATTTTTCTTTAATATTTATTTTTAAACAGAAATTTAAATTTATTCGATTACAGGCATGTCATCTTCTGGAATATCGTCATAAATTATCAAAATTTTGAATTCTGTTCTGATTTTCCTCAAAATCTATTTCCTGTTGAATCATTGGTCTGAATCTTTGTCAATGGTTGAAACAGCTTCTGTTATTCGTGCTTTGAGTTGAGGGGCGTCCCGTTCTTTTAGCTGGACATAAGCACCCATCCGTTGTGAATGTACTATGCCATCTCATTATGGACTTCCTGTATGGGTGGCTCCTTTCCGAATTTTCGGCGAAATACACGTTGAACAACAATGCATGACTCAGTTTTTTGCAAATTCAAGCACACAAAACGCCTTTTCCGGTTGAGAGAACGCCATTATTGGGTCTGAAAAGAAATAAAAAAATTAATAGCCTTGCAAAAAACTTGATGTAGTTAGCTTTAAAATAGCAAAACTTTTATCTTAATACCATTCATAGTTAAGGAGATATGAGAACTTCAAATTGGGTCAAGACTTTTGGAACACCCCGTATTTTAAAAATAGACTACATTTTTAAAAAATAAATAGAAAATGTACATTTTTTGTTTAAAATATTATGTGAACAATAAATTTAATTCAAAGTAAGCAACTACTAATGTTTTTTTTCGTTGATAAAATACAATGAACTCATTGTAGTATTGTGGTAAGTTGATAGATAAATGATCTATACAGTTTAGCCTCATCCAAAGATAAAATCACTAAAGGGATATTTTACTCCGTGCTGATAAGAGGGTAACACTGACACGTGCTACATCAAGTATACTTCAACTCTTCAAACCTTCTGTTTAGATAACTTTGTGAGCAACGTTATACATTTTTAAATTTTAAATTATTATTGTTATAATTTTTAAATTTAAAATAATAGTATTTATAATATTTCCTATATAATAGGTCTTAGGAGACGCAGGACTATTATCAAATAATATGATATAATTGAAATTATAATAATAATAATTTATAAAATAAAAATATAATAATAATGTGTTCTCAATATAAGCAATATAATGATAATAATAATAATAATAATATCTATATATAAATTCTCTTCGTGGCTCTGTATGTATGTATGTTTGTACCTTATGCATTCGGCCTACAATGGACCTTTTTCAAAAATTCTTTTGCAAGGCACTTTCTATAGGTCTTGGGTGGTTTTAGGCTATTAAACTCTGGGGGGGCAGCCTAACCCAGGCCCCCTAGGACCCTATAATAGGTAAGGTTTGCTGTATAACCTGTTTGTTTACATTTTGACTTTAATTGGTAATGGCAACCGCAGGTAGGTTATTCTTTGTGATAATATTTCCACATGCTTTGTTCAATTATTTTTTCGATACAATGCTTCTTCATAAACAAATAATATTTCATCAAAATAATGTTATTCAAACTTTTAAGAGACAATTTTCTTTACTGATATAATTTTAATTGGACATTTAAAACTGTGTGAAGTCTTCAAATTGAAATCATTGAATGAAATGTAATGTGATATGGTTTAGCCTATTAAACTAACTGGTTCCTAATTGAAACGATTTGAGGGTTTAAAATTCGTATCATATTTAACAGATAAGACATATCACATTTAATGAGCTTAGACTTCTTTCAAATTTCTTGATGTATTGTTCGGCAAAAAATATTCTTTTTATTATTTGTTTAATCTAATTTATCAACTTCCAATATTATTAGACAATGTGTGAAATTTATAATCACTGTTAGATTAATATATTTTTTGCGTAATCTATAATTTTAATTCTGTATTAATTTCGTTTATCTCAAAAAAGTTAAGTGTAACGGAACTATAGAAAATTTAAATTGTTTTCGTTATATGTAATTTATTATTAGAGTTGAAATTAAATTGTTTCCCGGGTAAAGCCGGGTAGATCAGCTAGTGTATTATAATAATATATTACAAATATATTAAAATGCTAGTTTTCTTTATTGTGGTTTTAGTCCAGAGTCAAACAGTAAAACACCTTTAAGACAACGTTTCATTGATTTTTGTGGACTTCTTCAGGGCTACATGAATCCAGATGTAAACGAAACGTTAGCTTAAGGGTACTTTACTGTTTTTGGCTGGAGCAAAAAACACCATAAATAAAAATATTGTTTAATATATGTGGTTGACATAAGAGCACATTGTAAAATAAAATATGGAAAAAAATAGCATAAAAAATATTAAATAAACAAGAAAAGGTGAAAAAAAATAATTTTTTTTGTAGTTTAATTTTTTTTTGAAATTTCCCATTATTAAATAATTTAATTAAATTATATGCCTAAGTATGAATAATCTGGGTCAGGGGTTCTCAACATGCCCCCCAGGGGTTCTCAACATGCCCCCCAGGGGGTCCACATGCAAAAAAAAAAATAGTAAAATCGGGGGATACGTAATTACTGATCCATGAAAAATTTATTTATATACAGGGTGTCCATAAAGTCCATGTGCAGGTTAAAAAAAATTATAACTTTATTCGTATTTACGATAGAAATAATCTATAAAAAAGATTAGAAGGAAGTAAACCTACATTTTTTAAGGTTTTATTCTAAAAATAATTTTTAGTTTCCACAGTCCTTCCATTATTAGCAATATAGAAGGGTAATACGCTTTTGCAGTTTACGGAAAACATGCGCCAACTGATTTACAATAATCTGTAAAATCTTATTAGTTATTTTAGTTTTCAAATCTTCAAATGAACAAGATTTAGATGCATGCACAGTTGTTTTCAAATACCCTTATAAGAAAAATCTAATGTAGTCAAGTCTGGCGTGAAGATGAATGAAATGGTTCACCTCTTCCGATTCATCTCTTAGGAAGTTCCTGATTTATCTGTATGGAAGAGGTTACCACTTGATGGAGGTTAAGTGGATAAAATTTCAATAAAACTTTAAAAAATATAGATTTCCTTCTTTCTAATCCTTTTTACAGATCATTTCTATCCCAGCTACAAATAAGGGTATATTTTTTTTAAAACGCACACGGACTTTATGGACACCCTGTATTTGTTTCCTATTTACTTATTTTTATCAATAAAATATTTAACAATTATTTCTAGCATTATCTATATATACGAGTACAATATATAAATATATCCAGTGTTCATATACAAATAGTTGGTGTTCAAAACGACTTTGAACTCGAACGAATCGAAATTCGAATAAATATTTCGAGAAAATAATGTCCCCAGAATTCCAACATAAATTTGAAACTTAAACAGTCTTCATAACATAAATGATACTAAAATTGTTTAATATTATTTTACTTTAGATTTAATAATATACTTTTAGTAGTTTATAGATACATTTTTATATACAGAAAATATATAAAAAAAATTGAATTACAACTGTATATAACTGATAGAACGGTTTATCCCTATTATGATCCGTTATGTAATTCTTATGTGAAAATTAGTATTGATATTGCAATATAATTGTGAAAAAATTATGGTCAAAAACCAAGTTATATTTTTATAAAGCTTGTTAAAATAACGTGAATAAAATTGAAGTAAAAGGAAGCTTCCGGTACCGGGAATCGAACCCGGGCCTTCTGGGTGAGAGCCAGATATCCTAGCCACTAGACCATACCGGATCGGTGGTGAAGGTGATTAAAACATTGTATATAGGTGCATGGAGGTTTTTTTTTTTTTTTTAGTTAAAAAATATAAACGCAACCTTTTATTTCTTTAAATAAAATTTCTATTTGTTTATTTTATAAAATAAAAATTATAAATGTAAATGTATATTTTCTAATTATTTCTTATATAAAATCATAACAATTAATCAGTCTATTCTAAACTTTACTAAAAGCAACAATAAATTTACAAATTTCATAGAATATATTGGTTGATATTCAGAACAAGGGTCCCTTGTCATCTTGCCATATTAATGTTTAGTTATAATATAATAGAATAATATAAAAATCATCTGTTTTTGTAAATTACATACCGATACTTTGTATCGGGTTGGTGGACACATTCACGTCTCCACTCCTTCGTTTGTTCTCCTTTTTCTTTTCCCCCTCTCCTGAAGACGGGAAAGACAGCCGAACTGATCGAGAATCGTGAGTGTTAGTCCTTTTTTTTTTTGTGTTTTTTGTTGTCTCTTGTTGTAACTTTAATATAAAAATCGTATAATAAATAATTACTTTAGTGGGTATGGATTTATCCAGCGTCTCTTATGAATCATGAAACCGAATCGTGTGTATATATACCTACTGATACTCATAACTGGAAATGGTCGAAATTTGATTCATATTTAGGATGAATCAGTAGTCAGTTTTTAGAGCTATCTGATTCCCAAATTTCCTGCTATTGAAAAAAAAAAAAAACACTTCACACATTGATGCCATTTCCTTTAAACTACCATAGAAAGCAAATACCGAAGTAGATTCAATGCTCTGCTGACTTGAGAAGCAAACTCTCAACTATAAAGCCAAACATTAAAAAATCGTGTGATGATATGAACAAAAAAATATTCTCATTAAACTTAACACAATTATTGTAATTATATGATATTTTTAATACATCTAAATCAGGGATGGCGAACCTTTTTTTAACTCCTGGGTCAATTATATATCTTATATAAAAAAAATAAACAAAAGTGGGTCACAACTTTACTTATCAAATCAATGAGAAAGTTGTTGCTGCATCTTATATGATAGCATTAGTATCCGAGGTTTATAGGTTGTAGTTTTCAGTTTATCTTCAGATAATCTCAAGTTCCTAGATGACCTCATGGCGACTTCGGAGTCTAAGAAAAGGGGCCGCGAGAGTATATCCCTGGCGGAGACCAAAAGAGGAAGAATGGCGTCCCTGACTCAGAGAGGCTAATGGAAGAACCAAAGGCGCAAGGAAACGTGTGTAGTGTAGAAGCCCCATGCGATAGGGACCCACTGTCACATGTAGTGGACTTCGACATGAATGTGGGCCGAATTTATGGTAAGTTTGACCAAGCCATGGCCACGATCTGTATGCTTAATAAAAGTATTCAGAAAATCGAGGTGGAAAACCCAGGCCATATAGGCCATATCTCGCCGGGCTGAAAAGAGCAAGTTTGCAGTTTGCCATGGGAATGGACGAAATCAGGGCCTTAACCGGAACAGTGAAGGCAAATTTTGATAACTATAGAGGCGGTGGTACTCCTATAGATTATGAAATGAGGATCACTAGAAATGTGAGAGAAGAAGTAGCCACTACACTCTTTGAGTTTAAAAACGAAATTCTGGTGGCTGTAAAAGAGCAAGTGTCCGCTCAGATGGAGAACTTTGCAAGGTCGGCAGAGGGCAGGTTGCAGGCCGCAAGCAAGGCTCCAGTTGAGGCGGCCCCTAGAATCTAAATCTAAGTCCGCCCCTGGTGGCAAGAATAGTTACTACGCCACTGATAACTAGATAGTAATGATAAGTCTTGTTTTGATAAGAACAAGTGTAGACCACAACTTGTTTTGATAACGATCGTAAAAAAATAATATTTAATAACAATATCACAACAATTCAACTATTTAAATTAGTTGTTTAAAAACCATAATTACTTACTGTTAGATAAGTATTTCTAAAACCATTTTTTTTTCATACAGGCCTCTAAAACGTCATGCCTTCAAAACACAAATATTCCGGCTACAAGAGAAGGCGATACAAGTGCCCAGGAACAAGGCGATACAAGACAAAACGAACAAAAGATTCTAAAATCACTTTGGGTAATCGAAATTGGTCAAGAATTTCAGTGAAGCCTTTTATCAATTTTTTAAGAACTTTTCGAAGGTCTCTGCCAAAAGACTGTCCTGTGTACGTCATGAAGAAGTCAGTGTAGATTTTTATTTTATTATATAATATAAAATATGGATTAAAATAAGAATATATTTGGACATAACGGTGAATATGTATATAGATCGAGCAGCAATAAGGACATTAATTACAAGTTACAGGGCGAATTTAAGAGAGAGAGTGAGAGGAGAGAAGAGGAATAGAGAAGGGGGAGAGAAGAGAAGAGGTATAGATAAAGAGAGAGTAGAAGAAGCATAGAAAAGGGGAGAGAATTAGAGAAGCAGAAGAGGCATAGAGAAGTAAAGAGAAGAGAAGAGGTATAGAGAAAGAGAGAGCAGGAGAAGAAGCATAGAGAAGGAGAAGTGGTATAAAGAAAGAGAAGAAGCATAGAGAAGGAGAGAGTGTGAAGAGATAAAATAGAAAGAAATAGAGGGAGACAGTAAGAGAGGATGGAGTGAGAAAATGGTGGTGTGAGTGAGTAGGTATGGAAAAGAAAAGTAAGTAAGAAGAGATGACAAACAAGAGAGAGAGTTTGAGAGAGATGAAGAGACATAGAGAAGGAGCAAGTATGAATAATGAGAAGAGTTATAGAGAAGAGGAGAGGTTGAGAGAGATGAAGAGACATACAGAAGGAGCAAGTATGAATAATGAGAAGAGTTATAGAGAAGAGGAGAGATTGAGAAAGATGAAGAGACATAGAGAAGGAGCAAGTATGAATAATGAGAAGAGTTATAGAGAAGAGGAGAGATTGAGAGAGATGAAGAGACATAGAGAAGGAGCAAGTATGAATAATGAGAAGAGTTATAGAGAAGAGGAGAGATTGAGAGAGATGAAGAGACATAGAGAAGGAGCAAGTATGAATAATGAGAAGAGTTATAGAGAAGAGGAGAGATTGAGAGAGATGAAGAGACATAGAGAAGGAGCAAGTATGAATAATGAAAAGAGTTATAGAGAAGAGGAGAGATTGAGAGAGATGAAGAGACATAGAGAAGGAGCAAGTATGAATAATGAGAAGAGTTATAGAGAAGAGGAGAGATTGAGAGAGATGAAGAGACATAGAGAAGGAGCAAGTATGAATAATGAAAAGAGTTATAGAGAAGAGGAGAGATTGAGAGAGATGAAGAGACATAGAGAAGTAGCAAGTGTGAATAATGAGAAGAGTTATAGAGAAGAGGAGAGATTGAGAGAGATGAAGAGACATAGAGAAGGAGCAAGTATGAATAATGAGAAGAGTTATAGAGAAGAGGAGAGATTGAGAGAGATGAATGAGACATAGAGAAGGAGCAAGTCTGAATAATGAAAAGAGTTATAGAGAAGAGGAGAGATTGAGAGAGATGAAGAGACATAGAGAAGGAGCAAGTATGAATAATGAGAAGAGTTATAGAGAAGAGGAGAGATTGAGAGAGATGAAGAGACATAGAGAAGGAGCAAGTATGAATAATGAGAAGAGTTATAGAGAAGAGGAGAGATTGAGAGAGATGAAGAGACATAGAGAAGGAGCAAGTATGAATAATGAGAAGAGTTATAGAGAAGAGGAGAGATTGAGAGAGATGAAGAGACATAGAGAAGGAGCAAGTATGAATAATGAGAAGAGTTATAGAGAAGAGGAGAGATTGAGAGAGATGAAGAGACATAGAGAAGGAGCAAGTGTGAATAATGAGAAGAGTTATAGAGAAGAGGAGAGATTGAGAGAGATGAAGAGACATAGAGAAGGAGCAAGTATGAATAATGAGAATAGTTATAGAGAAGAGGAGAGATTGAGAGAGATGAAGAGACATAGAGAAGGAGCAAGTATGAATAATGAGAAGAGTTATAGAGAAGAGCAGAGATTGAGAGAGATGAAGAGACATAGAGAAGGAGCAAGTATGAATAATGAGAAGAGTTATAGAGAAGAGGAGAGATTGAGAGAGATGAAGAGACATAGAGAAGGAGCAAGTATGAATAATGAGAAGAGTTATAGAGAAGAGGAGAGATTGAGAGAGATGAAGAGACATAGAGAAGGAGCAAGTATGAATAATGAGAAGAGTTATAGAGAAGAGGAGAGATTGAGAGAGATGAAGAGACATAGAGAAGGAGCAAGTATGAATAATGAGAAGAGTTATAGAGAAGAGGAGAGATTGAGAGAGATGAAGAGACATAGAGAAGGAGCAAGTATGAATAATGAGAAGAGTTATAGAGAAGAGGAGAGATTGAGAGAGATGAAGAGACATAGAGAAGGAGCAAGTATGAATAATGAGAAGAGTTATAGAGAAGAGGAGAGATTGAGAGAGATGAAGAGACATAGAGAAGGAGCAAGTATGAATAATGAGAAGAGTTATAGAGAAGAGGAGAGATTGAGAGAGATGAAGAGACATAGAGAAGGAGCAAGTATGAATAATGAGAAGAGTTATAGAGAAGAGGAGAGATTGAGAGAGATGAAGAGACATAGAGAAGGAGCAAGTATGAATAATGAGAAGAGTTATAGAGAAGAGGAGAGATTGAGAGAGATGAAGAGACATAGAGAAGGAGCAAGTATGAATAATGAGAAGAGTTATAGAGAAGAGGAGAGATTGAGAGAGATGAAGAGACATAGAGAAGGAGCAAGTATGAATAATGAGAAGAGTTATAGAGAAGAGGAGAGATTGAGAGAGATGAAGAGACATAGAGAAGGAGCAAGTATGAATAATGAGAAGAGTTATAGAGAAGAGGAGAGATTGAGAGAGATGAAGAGACATAGAGAAGGAGCAAGTATGAATAATGAGAAGAGTTATAGAGAAGAGGAGAGATTGAGAGAGATGAAGAGACATAGAGAAGGAGCAAGTATGAATAATGAGAAGAGTTATAGAGAAGAGGAGAGATTGAGAGAGATGAAGAGACATAGAGAAGGAGCAAGTATGAATAATGAGAAGAGTTATAGAGAAGAGGCAGAGATTGAGAGAGATGAAGAGACATAGAGAAGGAGCAAGTATGAATAATGAGAAGAGTTATAGAGAAGAGGAGAGATTGAGAGAGATGAAGAGACATAGAGAAGGAGCAAGTATGAATAATGAGAAGAGTTATAGAGAAGAGGAGAGATTGAGAGAGATGAAGAGACATAGAGAAGGAGCAAGTGTGAATAATGAGAAGAGTTATAGAGAAGAGGAGAGATTGAGAGAGATGAAGAGACATAGAGAAGGAGCAAGTATGAATAATGAGAAGAGTTATAGAGAAGAGGAAGAGATTGAGAGAGATGAAGAGACATAGAGAAGGAGCAAGTATGAATAATGAGAAGAGTTATAGAGAAGAGGAGAGATTGAGAGAGATGAAGAGACATAGAGAAGGAGCAAGTATGAATAATGAGAAGAGTTATAGAGAAGAGGAGAGATTGAGAGAGATGAAGAGACATAGAGAAGGAGCAAGTATGAATAATGAGAAGAGTTATAGAGAAGAGGAGAGATTGAGAGAGATGAAGAGACATAGAGAAGGAGCAAGTATGAATAATGAGAAGAGTTATAGAGAAGAGGAGAGATTGAAAGAGATGAAGAGACATAGAGAAGGAGCAAGTATGAATAATGAGAAGAGTTATAGAGAAGAGGAGAGATTGAGAGAGATGAAGAGACATAGAGAAGGAGCAAGTATGAATAATGAGAAGAGTTATAGAGAAGAGGAGAGATTGAGAGAGATGAAGAGACATAGAGAAGGAGCAAGTATGAATAATGAGAAGAGTTATAGAGAAGAGGAGAGATTGAGAGAGATGAAGAGACATAGAGAAGGAGCAAGTATGAATAATGAGAAGAGTTATAGAGAAGAGGAGAGATTGAGAGAGATGAAGAGACATAGAGAAGGAGCAAGTATGAATAATGAGAAGAGTTATAGAGAAGAGGAGAGATTGAGAGAGATGAAGAGACATAGAGAAGGAGCAAGTATGAATAATGAGAAGAGTTATAGAGAAGAGGAGAGATTGAGAGAGATGAAGAGACATAGAGAAGGAGCAAGTATGAATAATGAGAAGAGTTATAGAGAAGAGGAGAGATTGAGAGAGATGAAGAGACATAGAGAAGGAGCAAGTATGAATAATGAGAAGAGTTATATAGAAGAGGAGAGATTGAGAGAGATGAAGAGACATAGAGAAGGAGCAAGTATGAATAATGAGAAGAGTTATAGAGAAGAGGAGAGATTGAGAGAGATGAAGAGACATAGAGAAGGAGCAAGTGTGAATAATGAGAAGAGTTATAGAGAAGAGGAGAGATTGAGAGAGATGAAGAGACATAGAGAAGGAGCAAGTATGAATAATGAGAAGAGTTATAGAGAAGAGGAGAGATTGAGAGAGATGAAGAGACATAGAGAAGGAGCAAGTATGAATAATGAGAAGAGTTATAGAGAAGAGGAGAGATTGAGAGAGATGAAGAGACATAGAGAAGGAGCAAGTATGAATAATGAGAAGAGTTATAGAGAAGAGGAGAGATTGAGAGAGATGAAGAGACATAGAGAAGGAGCAAGTATGAATAGTGAGAAGAGTTATAGAGAAGAGGAGAGATTGAGAGAGATGAAGAGACATAGAGAAGGAGAGAGAATGGAAGAGATATAGTGGCCAGAAAAAGATGGAGATAGAGAGAGAATGGATAGAGAGAAGGACTATGTGAAAGAGAGGTAAGAAAAGAGATGGAGAAAGAAACATAGGTAAAGAAGATGACGGGTCAGGTAGAGAGAGAGAGAGCATGAAAAGGAGGGAGAAAATAAAAAGGAGCGGAGAAAGAAGGTAAAATGTTGGAGGATGGAGGAACAACAAGAAGGGAAGAACATTGGGTTGACATTATAATGAAGATGAAAATAATAAAAGATCTATCTAAGAAATGAGAAATAAAATCATACAAAATGAAATTGGGAAGCTTTAGATTTAGGTCTCAGTTACAATGAGTGAAAATAAGCTAACAAAAGTAATTGAGAAGTTTAGATTTAGGTTTCAGTTACAATGAGTGCTTATAAGCTAACAAATAAAATTATTTATAGAAATTACTGTTAAAGATGGAAAAGATTAGAATGCGTACTCAACATTTAATTGTTTTTTTTTTAGGGAAGGCATGGCGATCTGGAAAAAAATGTCTTGCAAGCAAAAAGAATACTTCTTTGAACAATCAAGGAGAGCACAAGCAAGGGGATATCGAACTTGAACAAAATTATACAAAATAAAACATGTCATCTTTGTTTAAATTGTAATTAGATAGTTAGAATAGAAGCTGATATCAAAGACAGCTTCTGATATCAGCTGATATCAAAGATATCTTGCATATCAAAGACAACAGGCCTTGGCGTCTTTTTGTTTTTTGGATGTTAGGGTATAATGCAGCGCTTCTTAAACTTTTTTACTTCAGGGCGCACCTATGAAACCAAACCAAAACTTTGGGGCGCACCTATGAAACAAAACCAAAACTTTGGAGCGCACCTATGAAACCAAACCAAAACGTTGGGGCGCATCACTGATTTTAATATAGAAAATTTAGTCCTATGATTTGATAACAGGAAAATGATTGGAAATTAAAATGTATAGTTTTTTTTTTAAGAAAAAGAAAGAAAGAGAGAGAGAGAGAGACAGAGAGAGAGAGAGTGAGAGAGAGGGAGGGCTAGTAAAAATGATTTAAATCCCCGAGTAAAGGCACAGATGAAGTATTATAAATTCATGCTTAAAGATTAAAGAAATTTAGCTTCCAGTTCAAAATATGAAGTAGCCGAGACTTGACTCTGACTTGAAAACCCCATACTTGGTGTTTTCTCAAATAAATTTAAATGGTGCAAAAACTAAAATATAGATCTGTTATATAAACTTAATCTTCCATTATCTTGGGGCGCACCTGGCTACCTTCCAGGGCGCACCAGTGCGCCCTGGCGCACCGTTTGAGAAGCACTGGTATAATGACTCACATCAATGTCTAGGATTTTTGTTCCAGTTTTGTTCCGTTGACCAAACTGTTATTGGTATGCAGTGGGATCAAAGCCCTGAGTAACTACTCCCGGAATTCATCCTATCGAAATTCCTGCCATAGAATCTCGTGGATTCCAGTTTCTTCTGACTCCTCAAATAGTCAGAATTTGACCTTATTGTAAAGCTCCTCAGTTATTAGTCTTGTTTCATTATAGAACAAGGTATAATGACTCACATCAATGTCTAGGATTTTTGTCCCAGTTTTGTTCCCCTGACCAAACTGTTATTGGTATGCAGCGGGATCAAAGCCCTGAGTAACTACTCCCGGAATTCATCCTATCGAAATTCCTGCCATAGAATCTCGTGGATTCCAGTTTCTTCTGACTCCTCAAATAGTCAGAATTTGACCTTATTGTAAAGCTCCTCAGTTATTAGTCTTGTTTCATTATATAGGCACGATACATATCATCTCGTACACATGACAGGAGCTCTTTTTTTTTTTTTTAGTTCATGCTTCTGTTTTAGCAGTGAAGTGCAAAAAACCCTCTTGGCGCAGAGAGTAGCACCAAGACTCTGACTGATATGCTGTAAATGTAATTAATGGTAATTAAATAGGAAGTATCAATGATAAGAACGCGATTCTGATGGTGTTGTTATATCGTAAATAACTTGTTATAGGAAACAACACTGCAAACATATGAGCCGCTTATTTTGAAAGTGGCCTAATTCCATTTATGTTAAAATCGAGATATTTAAGGGTTTGCGTTTTACAAAATTTAAAAATATTGTCATTTTATTTATCAACTAATTTTTGTTATAAAAAAACTTAGTAATTTTAAATAAATTTTGTACAATTTGCTGCAAAAGGTAAAGATAACGTAAAAATGTAATTATTTAAATAGCTAGCTAAATTTTTTTGGAAAATGGAATTAGGCCACTTTCAAAATAAACGGCTCATATGACGTTACTGTTATAACATCAGGAGATTTTGAAGGAGTGGGGGGAAAGACAAAGATACGAGGAAGGAAAAAAGAAAAAGAAACTAAGTTAAAAGGAGAGAGGGTGAGAGAGAGAGAGAGAAAGGAATGTATAAGGAAAGAAATAATAGATAAAAAAAAGTGGAAAAGAAAGAGATAAATCTGTAGGTAAAGTGATAAAATAAGAAAAAAAGGATATAATGAAAAGAGTGAGAGAAGGGATAGGTGAGGTACTGTAAAGGAGGGGGGAAAAGAATGTGTAATGAGAGAGGATAAACTAAAAAAAATAAAACAAAAGACAGAGAGAGAGTGAGAGAGAGAGAGAGAGAAATAAATAATATAAATAATACATATCCTTTATATTTAAAACTCTATTGTAGTCCTCTTTTGTCTAGAGATTATAAAAAAAAATATTCTTACAATCCAATAGTGGTTGACCCAATTCCCGCAAGAGTGCAGCACTTCCTTAATTTGTTGTCACATCAGTGTTTATTACCTGATTAGTAATACAAAGGTTATTCTATTTGCAATCATATTTTATTCCCCTGCATTGTGTTTTATTTTTTAGATTTGATTATTTTAAGTATAATTTTTTAAAAATCTAGAAAATTGGTACACACAATTTTACTGAAATGTGCATCATTATGAGAAACTAGACGACCCGTGACCTTTTGTATCACTCACTGTTAAGAAATTATAGAATCAGTTAATAAAATACATTTATTGAACTTGATTGAAAGGAATAACTGCTATTACTACTTCTTGTATGGCCCAAGCATTTGACATAGTATTCTTAACATGAACATATTTAATAAAAAAAAAAAATTAATTTGAAAGTAAAAAATTTCAATTATTTTATTACATAAATGAATGAAACATCAATTCAAGTTATATAGACAACCAATCATAATTAAAACAAACAAAACCTGAAATTAAAATATTTCATAGATTTAACCAACATAAAATAACATTAATGTAAAGAATGTGTCTTTATAATATTATCTTATATTAAGGTAATATAATAATCGTATTTAAACTGACAGTTGTGTTCAACTTTGTATTCCTACAATTATTCATTTTAAACCTCTAATTCAGCGGTTCCCAACCTTTCAAATATCGGTAAAATATCTTTTATACATTTATTTTTTCTATAAGAAACTGGCATATATTACAATTTATTAGTGAAGTAACTGTATATTCCTTAAATATATGATTAATATAGAATTTATTCATTAATCTCAAAGCTCCTACAAAATATTAATTAATTGCAAATCAATTTCAAAGTATTCAAGCAAACAAATTTCATACCGTTATGTAACTTTACTAAAGTATGTTTATGAACTGACCTTAATGAGACGGCTGGTATTGTAGCTTTTTAGCTAGCAATTCTATCCTGGGCTCCTTTGTCGATATGGCACACCTCAAGTCGTGTTCCACATCTAATTTATTTCGGTCTGCAGTTTAATCAGATATTTTTTTCGATCTATTGTCTACATTGGTTGTTTAACATCAAAAGGGTGCGTAATATTTCTAGCATAACTAGATCATGCCTGTATATTTTTGCAGAACTTTTTAAGTAGTGTTTTTTTTTACGTCCAAACCACATAAGAAAAGAGAAAGAAGACTAAGGTCTTTCAAGTGAAACGAAACATGTTCAATACATGTCTCGGACGTTATGTTCAGTGACTTAATTTCTGTTACATTTAGTATCGTAGTGTGAATTTTAAATAATGGTTTTAATTTTATTTTATAATATTATTTATTTAACTGCTTTCTGTTTTTACCGTGTTTTATATAATATTCACGTTCGGGTCAAAATCAATTGGCGACCCCATGGCATTGGTATCACGACCCCATTTGGGGTCGCGACCCACAGGTTGGGAACCACTGCTCTAATTTAATAGTTATTTTATATATACTTTCGGATCATACATCTGTTTATTGCTTAAGTTTCAAATACAATTGTTATTTCAAAATATTGGCTTTGAAAGTTTGATTTGTACTTGGAAAACTGACCGATTCCTGATAAATAACATTTGTTGTACAATATATATATATATATATATATATATATATATATTTTCACTGTTTCGTTATTGAGGGCTAGGTCAAATAAAAGAAAATAAACTCCTTTCTAGGCCGACGTTTCGATGTATTTGTACATCATCTTCAGGGCTAAAATTAGAGTAAGACTATAATACATTTATCAAAACAATCTACAACTCACAAAGAGAAATAACACACACTTTTGTTAAACCAACAGATACATACAAAAGGTTATTTTATAATCAGAGTTGTTGAGTACACATCTATTTAAAAGTATCAGACAAAAGGAAATTAGTTTTACCTTTTAGCACACTTTCCAAGGTAAAACTAATTTCCTTTTGTCTGATACTTTTAAATAGATGTGTACTCAACAACTCTGATTATAAAATAACCTTTTGTATGTATCTGTTGGTTTAACAAAAGTGTGTGTTATTTCTCTTTGTGAGTTGTAGATTGTTTTGATAAATGTATTATAGTCTTACTCTAATTTTAGCCCTGAAGATGATGTACAAATACATCGAAACGTCGGCCTAGAAAGGAGTTTATTTTCTTTTATTTGACCTAGCCCTCAATAACGAAACAGTGAATATAATAGAAGAGGTCAATAACAATTTTTGAGTTTATATATATATATATATATATATTGTTGAAAAATAGAGCATGCATTCACGACTTTATTAAGTAGCTGTTCTTTTTTCCTACAGCTTGGTCTCCCTTTCTCTCTTCACCTGAAGTCGGATTGCCAGAAAATTTGAGTCTGAAAGTGTGTTTCTTTACTTTCTGTGATATGTATCTTCTATTTTGAACTGTTATTGTTTCCAGTTTGGATTGTCTTTCCGTTTAAAATGATTGTTATGAGTATTGTAAAGTAGATATGACAAATGTCCATTTTCTTTTGTTAGTTTATAGCCCTGAGGATGTCTTCAAATAAAGACGAAACGTTGGCGAAAAGGTGATTCCATATATTAACCTTGACCAAATTCCAAGAAGAAGAAAAAGTGTTTATTAGTAATTTGTGATCAAGAAAACAATACCTTATTATATTTATATATATATAGTTCAATGTACAAAAAGGAAACATAGAGAAATTAAAACCACACGCTTACAGTCTCTAGTTATCACTTTCATCGGTGCATAAATATATATATATATATATATGTTACATTATAGAGTATAATAGTATATATATAATAGTTATAACTTAAAATTACAATACAACTAACAAACAACAACAACAAACTTACAATTATCAACATCTGTATCTAATTTGGATATTCAGATATTTTGCTTAATACGTTTAATAAAATTTGTAATATTTTTTAATACATTTAAATTTTTAACACTTCTGAAACCGAGCATAGGCAAAATTGAATAAGGAGCGAAGCTAATCTCTTTTTGAATTGTTTTTAACAAGTCTTTTCTCTTTGATTTGTTTAGTTTGCTATTCCATTACATGTGTTCAATAGAATCTACCCCCTCTTTGCGAAAACAGATGCCATTATCCATACTATTTTTACAGAATAAACTATTGTTGAAAGAAAAATTATTACTTGTGATTATGTTTATAATAACTTTCGCTTTTCTTGGCAGATCACAGAATGTGAAAAACCAAGGTTTATTTGAATCATTATAAAATTGTTTAAAGTTAAAGTTACCCTTAATTAACCGATTTCTTTCATTCTAATTATATTTTCGGTTTTAAATTTCTTTTTATAGTTTCCATAAAAATCAGAAAAAGGAATTGATTCATTAAGAACTAACTGGAATTTTGTCGCATTTTTTGCTGGTTCATCGGTTAATTCATTACCCAAAATTCCTTTATGAGCCGATACCTACACTAACAAAATTTCAAATCTTATATCAATAGCATAAGCTAAATTCTGTATAATGTCCTGAATTAATGGTTAATTTAACTGAACTAAACCTAGTGTCTGCATTGTGCTGCTCTCTAGGACTGTTATTGACAACTAATCTTATCTATTTCATTAATCTTCAAAAGCTCCTTTATTAGCCGAAATTCCTTTATGAGTTTGTTACCTACATTAACAAAATTACGCTAGCATGAAAGCTAAATTTTGTCTAATTTGGTGGATGAAAGATGAACTTAACTAAACTTAGTGTCAGCATTGTGCTGCTCTCTAGGACTCTTTTTTACAACTAATCTTATCTATTGCAACTACTTTGAAATTAATGCACAAGAATCAAAGAAAAGTTCATTAATTAACCGCTTTAATGCTATGATAGGTATCTAAACAAATCTGGAGTGGTCTACACTCAACTTTACTATAAGTAACCATAATATCATATTTCTTGTGTATATAATATATAATGTTCTATTTAAATATCATATAAATGTCTAAATGGCAGATGTTCATTAATCTTTCATTCCTGTAGGTAGTACAGATAGTGATTGATTCATTCTTCAATATATACGCTTTACTTTTGTATATCACACCACTGATGTATATAATATCATTAGCATAACTGCAGCAGTAATAACATTTTTAAAAAGCAAAAAGATAGATTTCGTGTTTCGAAATAATCTCTTATAGGAGAACATGACTTTTGTTCCAGTAGCCAGTGGATCTCTTACATACTTTAACTTACTTCCTTCTACATTGAATATTGAAGACAAATTTTCACATTTAAAACAAAAAAATACTGCTACTTTTTCTGAAAAATATCAGAAAAATCGAATGAAATATATTTTCAAGATATATTTTTAATGAAATTGTTTTAAGACAACAGACATATTCCTCTTTCTTGAGGAAAGAGTCCATTCCCCACACTTCAATATCATGCAAAGATACTATAATTCATAAACAAACAATTTTTTATGTTTACGTAATAGTTACTTGCTAATAATATGTATTATTTATTAGTTATTGAAATAAAATATTTCCCGTTGTTTTAAAAATATGAATATATTTTTCGTTTATTACATTTGTAACCTCAAAGATTTGAACTAATGGAACTGGCTCTACCCATGGTCAAACTCTGATTCCGGAGCTGAAGCTGGACCCATAGCCTTTAAAAAGATTAGCTCCAGAGTTGAGCTGATACACGTACTATGAGCATTATGCACTAATGAAACTGGCTCCACCCATGGTCAAACACTGGATCCGGGGCTGGAACTGGAGCCATAGCCTTTAAAAAGAGATTAGCTCCGGAGTTGAGCTTATACATGTACTATGAGCATTATGCACTAATGAAACTGGCTACACCCATAGTAAAACACTGGATCCGGAGCTGGAGTTGGAGCCATAGCCTTTAAAAAGAGATTAGCTCCGGAGTTGAGCTTATACACGTACTATGAGCATTATGCACTAATGAAACTGGCTACACCCATAGTAAAACACTGGATCCGGAGCTGGAGTTGGAGCCATAGCCTTTAAAAAGAGATTAGCTCCGGAGTTGAACTTATACACGTACTATGAGCATTATGCACTAATGAAACTGGCTACACCCATAGTAAAACACTGGATCTGGAGCTGGAGTTGCAGCTATAGCCTTTAAAAAGATTAGCTCCGGAGTTGAGCTTATACACGTACTATGAGCATTATGCACTAATGAAACTGGCTCCACTCATGGTCAAACACTGGATCCGGAGCTGGAGTTGGAGTCATAGCCTTTAAAAAGATTAGCTCCGGAGTTGGGCTGATACGCGTACTATGAGCATTATGCACTAATGAAACTGGCTCCACTCATGGTCAAACACTGGATCCGAAGCTGGAGATGGAGCCACAGCCTTTAAAAAGATTAACTCCGGAGTTGAGCTGATTACATATACTACGTTCGTTTGCACTATAATACATAGCATACAAAAGCGGTTTTAACACATAAATACTCGTCAATTATTAATAAAAAATTAATGTTAAACCATTACTTTTCCAAATATAACACTTTTATTACAAAACTTTTTTTTTTATTTTTAGTGTAATATGAAAGATTGTTGAAACGTTGGCAACACTATTATTTTAAAAAGAGGTTCTGGATGTAATTCCTCTTGAGCGTAACTAATTGTGTGTCATTGAAACACTATCAGATTACATTATACGTCTGACAAAGAAAGAGATATTTCATTGCTAAAGGAGAACAAAGATGGCACATATAATTGATGCAATTCACATCCTAATTTTCTACTGACTGCACATTAGTGTAGTTTTTTGCAAAGATGATTTTTCTGTTTGTTCTAATATTTTTAAACTAAACCTATAATTCATTTATTATTGAATATTAAAATATATAAAAATGATTAGTTAATTTAAATATCATATATACTTAATGCCTAATTTTACAGATATTAATAAGTGACAGTACTCCGATATGACATTAGGGTCGAACGGATTGATAAATAAACAAATAATATATACTGATACAGCTGGCATACTGTTGTATACTGATACTGATATACTATATAACTGACATGCAAATGTACCGTACAACTGGTACACTGCCATATACTGATATACTGATACAACTAATATAATGCTGCATACTGATACTGTTGTGCTATATAACTGATTTACTGAGACAACTGATATACTGTTGTATATCGGGACTGATATACTGTACAACTGTTATACTGATACAACTGATATACTGCTACTGATATACTGATACCGATATAATATATAACTAATTTACTGAGACAACTAATGTACTGCTGTATACCGGGACTGATATACTGTATAACTGTTATACTGATATACTGTTGCATACTGATACTGATATTCTGTATAAATGATTTACTGAGACAGTTGATACACTGTTTCCTACTGATGGTGATATACTTTATAAGTGGTACTGATACAATACTTATACTGTTGTATACTGATACTATATAGCTGATATACTGGTGTATACAGATATTGATATACTGATGCAACTAGAATACTGTTGTATACTGATACTGAGTAATTGGTATACTTTTATATTCTGATATACTTTATAATTCATATACTGAAATGACTAATATACTTCTGCATAATGATACTGTTATGCTATATAACTGATTTACCGAGACAACTGATATACTGTTGTATATCGGGACTGATATACTGTACAATTGTTATACTGTTGCATACTGATACCGATAAAATATATAACTAATTTACTGAGACAACTAATGTACTGTTGTATACCGGGTCTGATATACTGTATAACTGTTATACTGATATACTGTTGCATACTGATACTGATATTCTGCATAAATGATTTACTGAGACAGTTGATACACTGTTTCCTACTGTTGGTGATATACTTTATAAGTGGTACTGATACAATACTTATACTGTTGTATACTGATACTATATAACTGATATACTGGTGTATACAGTTATTGATATACTGATACAACTAGAAATCTGTTGCATACTGATACTGTACAATTGGTATACTTTTATATACTGATATACTTTATAATTCATATACTGATATGACTAATATAATGCTGCATACTGATACTGTTATGCTATATAACTGATTTACTGATGCAACAGATATACTGTTGTATACCATGACTGATATACTGATACAAGTGATATACTGCTGCAAACGGATACTGTTATACTGTATTACTGATTTACTGAGACAACTTATATACTGTTGTATACTGATACAGATATACTGTATATCTGAAATACAGCAATGATGTAGCAACTACTCTTGGCACCCACAAGGTTCTAAGATTTACTTCGTTAGCCGTTAACTTCCAAAATTCAAGAGTCCTCAAATATAATAGTGTTTATATACTACTAAAACATTCATAGTGAATGAATGTTATTCATTCGTATCTCATGTAAATAATTCATTAATATAGAATGAATTAATCTGCGTCCAAAACACAGTAAAAAAATAAAAAATGAATTAGATCTTTCAGCCAAAATAAGTGCAACTGAAATTGTTGAGTTTTGTTTCACATGCTTATTTTAATTTTATAAACATTTTAATTTTATTCATGCTTAAATTTTCATTTTTGACAAACATAAAACTGTTAATTATTCCAATAGAAATACTTAAATAATTCTAAAAATTTAGTCTAGAAAGAATACTTTAAATTCAATAGAATTTTATATAAAATATAAAGATAATACTACATTTTCATAATTTAATGTTGTTTATTCAGTAATTTTAGTTGTTATTGCCGGTTTTGTTATTTAATAAGTATGAATACATCTAGTATCTTATTGATTTATAATTCACTTGTTTTATTATTTTCTAGGGAATATTTACTTTGTTGATTATGTTGGTATGCCTGCAAGCTAGTGAAAAAGCCGACCCTGCTCCTTAGAATTAGTCCCAGTCGATTCTACAGCTACATAGTGTTTAGATAACGGATAAAAGTTCATTTTAAACTGAAATCTATTTTGTTAGCCTTTTTATATTTTGTTTTATTTTTTCATCTAAATGTTCTTGAAATATGACACAGACTAATGATATGAATATAGCAGTTAAAGTATTAAAATTGTACTTAAGAAAGGTAAGTTCTTATCAATATATTTTGTTTCGTATTTAAAATTGTTTGTTTATTTAAACTTAATTGTTACATATTTTTAATTTTGAGCTAACTATACTTAATTTAAATATGTAACATCTCTACTATAAAGTTATATTTTAAATGCCAGAAGCTGTTATTTTTAAATACATAAACACTATTCAGTAAATCACTGGATAAAATCATTATATTTGTTCAATTTGTGGTTACGCTTATTTCCACTTGTCATTTTGTGCCCGATATTCCAGTAATTTTCATTTCCTGTAATATAAACAAGTTATTTTTAATTTTATTGCTTACTTCCATTTTTTTTTACAAATTGTCAATAAAATACTTAGTAAAACTGATTTCTAATATAGATTTTTTTAAAGGAACTGTTTAAAAAAATAAGATATCCTCTTTCTCATTTCTCAAAGAAACTAGAATTGAAAGTTGAAACAGTCAATTATTTTCTAAATTTAACTTAGGGGCAATTTCTCTCTAGAACTCGTTTTTAATTTCAAAATAACTGATTAAAGCCAGGAAATTACTAATGCTTTTTAAATTTTAAGTCATTTTTGAACAACTTTAACTATTTAATTTTTATTTTATTTATTTTTTAAGTCAGTACTGACTAATACTTATGAACTATTTATTTCTGTAAGTTTTATTAATAATAATTTGGTAATATTCTTTTACTTGAAATGTATGTATGGTTTATTTATTCAAAGTGTAATTATTATTATTTTTTAGTATATTTTATTTATATAACTGATATTTTATTTTGTACAATTAGGATTCCTCGTGTGAATTTGACAGTTCTTTTCTGTTGAAAATACTATATGTGTTTGTGTCATGCATGTATTATACAGTATCGCTGATAAATTTCAAGACGGATTTCCCAAAAATTTGTCTGTAAGTGTGTTTCTTTTACTTTGTGTGCTACCTATCTTCAGTTTTGAACTGTTTTAGATATATATATAAAGATTTCACATAAACACGTGAAATAACAAGCGGTCTTCGTCAGAGTCAGTTGGTCTTTTGACTCTGACGAAGACCGCTTGTTACGGTTGAAAGATCTTAGTCTTGTTTTCCCATTTTCTTATTGTGGTTTGATCATAAATATATATATATATATATATATATATATAACTAAAAAAGATAAATTGGAATACGGTCAGTTTCTTCCACTTCCCATCAAACTCTCATTGCTGCCGTTTCGATTTTATTCAAAATCTAACTTTTAAAGCAAAAGTAGGAATATTTAAAAAATGAACGAACTATTACAAATTGCATTATTATAACAATATATAAGGTTAAACTATTGAAATAACAATCATTAATAAAACATCTTGTGTTTATTAATCTGGTTTATTAAACTCTTCTTACAAATCCCTCTTATCTGTAATCTTGATTCCTTTATCTCCCCTCCTCTCTCACTCACTCTCTCTCTCTCTCTCTTTCTCTCTCCCTCCCCCTCTCTCTCCCTCCCTCTCTCTCTCCCTATCTCTCTCCCTCCCACTCACCATCACTCTCTTCCTCCCTCTCTCTCTCCCTCTTCCTCCCTCTCTTTCTCTCTCCCTCTCTTTCTCTCTACCCCTCTCTCTCTCCCTCCCCCCTCTCTCTCCCTCCCCCTCTCTCTCCCTCCCTCTTTCTCTCTCCCTCTCTCTCTCCCTTTCTCTCCCTCCCTCCCTCTCTCTTTCGCTCTCCCTCCCTCCCTCTCTCTTTCGCTCTCCCTCCCTCCCTCTCTCTTTCGCTCTCCCTCCCTCCCTCTCTCTTTCGCTCTCCCTCCCTCTCTCTCTCACTCCCTATCTCTCTCACTCTCTCCCTCCCCCCTCTCTCTATCCCTCTCCCTCCCTCTTTTTCCCTCCCCTCCCTCTCTCCCTTTCTCTCTCTCCCTCCGTCTCTCTCTCCCTCTCTTTCTCTCTCCCTCCCCCTCTCTCTCTCCCACTCCCACTCTCTTTCTCTCTCCCCCCTCTCCCTTTCTCTCCCCCCCTCTCTCTCTCCCTATCTCTCTCTCTCCCTCACTCTCTCACTCGCTCCCTCTCTCCTCTCTCTCTCCCTCACTCCCTCTCCTTTCCTCACTCCCTCTCCCTTCCTCTCTCTCACTCCCTCTCTCTCTCCCTATCTATCTCTCTCCCTCCCTCTCTTTCTATATCCCTCTCCCTCCCTCCCCCTCTCTCTCTTTCTCTTTCTCCCTCCCTATCTCTCTCCATCACTCCCTCTCTTTCTCTCTCTCTCTCTCTCTCTCTCCCTCACACTCTCTCTTGCTCCCTCTCTCTCTCTCTCTCTCTCCCTTTCTCTCCCTCCCTCTCTCTCTCCCGCTCCCTCCCTCTCTCTCACTCGCACTCTCCCTCCCTCCCTCTCACTCACACTCTCTCCCTCTCTCTCACTCACACTCTCCCTCCCTCTCTCTCTCTCACTCTCCCTCCCTCTCTCACTCACACTCTCCCTCCCTCTCTACTCACACTCTCCCTCCCTCTCTCCCACTCACACTCTCCCTCCCTCTCCCCCTCACTCACACTCCCTCTCTCTCTCTCTTCCTCACTCACACTCCCTCCCTCTCTCTCACTCACACTCTCCCTCCCTCTCTCTCTCTCACTCACCTCTCCCTCCCTCTCTCACTCACACTCTCCCTCCCTCTCTACTCACACTCTCCCTCCCTCTCTCCCACTCACACTCTCCCTCCCTCTCCCCCTCACTCACACTCCCTCTCTCTCTCTTCCTCACTCTCTCTCCCGCTCCCTCACTCCCTCTCTCTCACTTACTCTCTCTCTCTCTCTCTCTCTCCGTTTCTCTTACTTCTACAGATGTAATCTGTCTTCTTGTATAATACCATTTCCACTTGGCACTTGTCCCTATTCAAAGCACTCAGTCCAATCTATAACGACTGGAATTCTTTGACCTTCAGCTAATATATTGTTTGTTCTTCTCTCTTTAATTGTTTGGCTATTTCCTCTCAATTATTTACTCGTATCCCTAGCCTTCCTGCTTGTAATATCTATATATATGTATTATTATTAACCAATAACTTGCTATAGAGATGCAATAACTCTTTTTGATATTACAATGAATTGATGATATTTAAAAAAAATCTGGAGTGGCCTACACTCAACTTTACTATAAGTAAACTTAATATCAAACTTCTTGGGTGTATCATAAATAATGTCTAATTTAAGCATAATGTAAACATCTAAATGGGAGATGTTTATTAGTCTTTTCTTCCTGAGGTAGTACAGATAGTGATTGATCGACTTATCAATATATAAGCTTATTTTTGTACATCCCACAGCTGATCCAAATAATCTCATTAGTATAATTATTATTAGTTATCATTAGTATAATCTATAGCAGTAATAACTATTTTGAAAAGCCAAAGTAAAAATTTCGTGATACGAAAAATCTCCTACAGAGAACATGGCTTTTGTTCAAATAGCCAGTGGATTTCTTACATCGCTTACTTGACCAGCTTCTATATTGAATATCCAAATTTTTAAATTTAAACAAAAAAATACTTTCATTTTCTCTGAAAAACATCATCAACATTGAAGAAAAAATTTCGTTTTAAGATCATTTATAATTAAGGATATACGATAATTACATTTATTAATCTTCAAACGAAAGATTTGCTCAAACAATTTCTAAGTCAATGTAAACAATGTAAATTACGAGAAGTATAGCAGGTGATCTCTTAGTCTAGGATAAACAAACAGTTTTTATAGCGTTATTGCTCTTTCCCGTAATTGAAACTTCATGAATTTTTTTTATGAATTCCTCATTTTTTGTTCCATTTTTGGTCAAATTTTCATTATTTTTTAAAGAGCCGTTTAGCGTCAAAAAAAGATATTCTGAAAACAGAAATTGTACTGTAACGCCCCTTTAGTGAATGTAATTTTGAAAAAAAATATCTCAACTCATTCTCCACATAATGTGCTATTTTTAGGCAGAGTTTCATCTTGATCCGTCAAACAGTATGGCTTGTATCGCTCTCACAAGGTTTGAGTTTGAATTATAAGTCAAAATTTTTAGATTTTATTGAAAAAAAAAATTTCCTGTTGTTTTAAAACTCTGAATATATTTTTCGTTTGTTCCATTTGTAACCTCAAAGATAATGTCAAAATTTCAAAGCTCTAGGGTTATCAGTTTAGGAGAAATAAATGTTTAAAAAAAAAACTTTTTTTGGCAAAAAAAGTGACTTTCCCATCATGCATAATTCTTCCCAAACAATAGAGATCTTCGTCTTTATGGGGCCCATTTTTGTGTAAAATATCAACTTGATCCATCAAAGATTCTGGACCGTAGCATGGTAACAAGCAATGCCAACACACTCACCCACCCACCCATACACACACAGACATCATCGAAAAAACTTCATAAAACGACTTCTGGGACATCAAAACATGTAATTCCGTCAAAATCTCGAGATCGAATTTTTTCACGATCACTATACTTTACTTATAGTAAAGTAATATTGGGGGCAAAGTGGTACATCTGAAAATAGAATACACACTCATTTATATATATATATATATATATATATATATATATATGATCAAACCACAATAATAAAATGGAAAACCCAACTGAACTGATGGGTTTGACTCTGACGAAGACCGCTTGTTACGGTTGAAAGATCTTAGTCATGTTTTCCCATTTTCTTATTGTGGTTTGATCATTGATTGTTATTTCACGTGTTTATGTGAAATCTTTATATATATATATATATATACATATAGTTAAATAACGCCCCATATTTGGCTTGTATCTGTTTCTTACACAATTTCTCCTGTTTCCGGAATTCCTTCTTCGTCCCTTCATTAAAACTATAAAGCTTATCACCAATATTGCTAGTCGACATGTTTCGAATGTACCACATTCATCATCAGGACAATAATGAGAATAATAGTAGGATTGTTAGTTTATATATATAGAGGTGGATTACTATTGGAATGTTCACAGGACATCACCCTGGGTCGCGGAGCATTATGGGGGATTAAGGCAGGGTGGTTGGACTCACTCACTACCTGGCTAATCTGGTTTGGCCTGTTGGATACTATTATCCTCATTATTGTCTTGATGATGAATGTGGTACATTCGAAAAATGTCGACTAGCAATATTGGTGATAAGCTTTATACTATAGTTTTAATGAAGAGACGAGGAAGGAATTCCGGAAACTGGTGAAATTGTGTAAGAAACAGATATAAGCCAAATATGGGGCATTATTTAACAATATATGTTTAAATGAAGGACTGCTTCCAACTTTTACAAATATATATATATAAACTAGAATTTAAAAAGAACACATAGAATGGAAATCACTGAACTCACTACTATATTTCGATGTCCTCGTCTTCAGGAAAAGAAGTGAATCGCTCCAAAGGCTGATAACGACGTTATCAGCCTTTGGAGCGATTCACTTCTTTTCCTGAAGACGAGGACATCGAAATATAGTAGTTAGTTCAGTGATTTCCTTTCTATGTGTTCTTTTTAAATTCTAGTTTATTCAGTTCGAAGAATCGTTTCATCTAATTGTTATATATATATATGTTCCTAAAAGTCAGTTTTCGTACAGAGTCAACCTCTAACCTTGAAAACAACCGCCTTGGTATATTAAAATGTTTACTGTTAGACATATTTAGTGTAGCTTAATTTATGTTTACACTAATGATGATGAGCACGCAAGCCACTGGGCTACCCTGGCTCCACAAGTCTTGCTAATACGACCCTATCTCTATTTCGTTGTAACATGACATCTAACGTCTCAGTAAACAGAATCCAATATTGTATCTAATCTCATATTTTCTTTCGACTTATCTATTTAGTGTGTCATTGCACTCTTTTGGTAGAATGTTATCTTTTTTTTTTATGAAATTACTATTTATAAAAAGTTGTTTTTTTTAGGAGGTTTTATTTTTGTTTATGTATATCATTAATTAATAAGGAGAAGTGAGTTAAATATAACAGATAAGAAGTAGATAATCCATTTTACAAGAATTGATGCTATCTATATAAATAAAAGAAAGATTTTGTCTGTACATTGCTTAGAACTGACTCATTTCAAGTTATCTTTAAGTTTCATACATTAGTGAAACAGAATCCACTCAGAAAAATTTCTGTCTGTCGGTTTGTCCGCAAAATTTTCGTCACAAGTAAACTAAGCCATTATAAGAATTAACAAAGTGAAACTTTGAAAGTAGGTTTGCGTATGTCTAGAAGTGAGTTAAATGTGACAGATAAGAAGCAGGTAATCCATTTTACAAGAATTAATGTTATCTGTATAAATAAAATAAAATTTTTCTTTGGATATTGCTTAGAACTGACTCATTTCAAGTTTTCTTTATGTTTCATACGTTAGAGAAACCGAATCTACCCTTAGAAAAGTTTCTGTCATTCGGTTTGTCAGTATGTCTTAACATAAAATCTAAGATTTGAATGGATTGAAAATTCAACGTAGAAGCGAAGGTATAGACATTTAAGCTCTATTTGGCTAACTTTACAAACATGTTTATTTTGAAAACATACAGGTGTAGGAAAGTAGGTATTGTTAGTTGATTTGAATTTCATTTGCATTTATTTAACCTGCCAGCTATCTATATAAATAAAAAAATGGTTTTGTCTGTACATTGCTTAGAACTGACTCATTTCAAATTATCTTTAAGTTTCATACACTAGCGAAACCGAATCAACTTTCAGACAAATTTCTGTCTGTCAGTTTGTCCGCAAAATTTTCGTCACAAGTAAACTAAGCCATCATAAGATTTAACAAAGTGAAACTTTGAAAGTAGGTTTGCATATGTCTAGAAGTTATATATGGTATTTACTCATTCTAGGGTAAAAAGCTAATGAAATGGTCTCCACAAATGAAAATTTAATGGTATAAACAACGTGTTTCGAACACGTAGTGTTCTTCCTCAGGCATTAACACAGTTGTACCACAAACACTCACCCTTAGTTAATGCCTGAGGAAGAATACAACGTGTTCGAAACACGTTTATACCATTAAATTTTTAAATCATTAGTTGTGCAATCCGTAATTGTGTGGTATTTACTCATTCTGAGGTAAAATGGATAAACCAACAAAAGTCTCCACACAAATGAAGTTTTATTCAACGCGTTTCGAACACTTTGTGTTCATCATTAGGAAGACACTATAATACAAATTATATCTAATTAGTTACAAAAATTAGAGTGAAATAATAAAATTCAATTAAGAGAATTCAAGACATACCCAAAGATGTGGTACTGACCAACCTTCACTGGACTGGTTCACTGGACCAACCCGTCAGTACCACATCCTTGGTGTCTTCCTGATGATGAACACAAAGTGTTCGAAACGCGTTGTATAAAACTTCATTTGTGTGGAGACTTTTGTTGGTTTATCCATTTTACCTCAGAATCATTAAGTTTTTGTGTGGAGACCATTTCATTAGCTTTTTACCCTACAAAGAATTATTATATTGTTTGTTACAACGCACCAAACACGATTTTCCACTATACCTTTTGTTTTCCAGTCTGTCCTGTTCATTATATATGGATCTACATTAAACTATTTTCTATAATTTATATTATTTTGTTTTTAATTGTTTTTTTATTAAGTAAAAATGAAATATTAAAGTGCCTTTTTCTGTTATATTATGTTATAACCTGCATAAATACGTCAAGGTTTTTGATTGATCAAAGGTTTATGATGAGTCAGTCTTAATCGAAGCCATCATGGTTTTTATACGGCTGCCATTAGTTCAGGATTACAACACTGGCTCCGATGATGAACTATATATATATATATATATATATGATCAAACCACAATAAGAAATGGGAAAACAAGACTAAGATCTTTCAACCGTAACAAGCGGTCTTCGTCAAAGTCAAAAACCCAACTGTTGGGTTTTTGACTCTGACGAAGACCGCTTGTTACGGTTGAAAGATCTTAGTCTTGTTTTCCCATTTCTTATTGTGGTTTGATCATTGTTTGTTGTTTCACGTGTTTATGTGAAATCTTTTTATATATATATATATATTTACCTTATATATATATTTTACATATATATATATACTTTTTTTCGTTGGAAAAAAGTCAGAACTTCTTTTTCTATAGAGAAACATTTTTCTCTATGTTTCTTTGTCTATATTGAACTATATATATATATATATATATAAAGATTTCACATAAACACGTGAAATAACAATCAAATGATCAAACCAAAATAAGCAATAGGAAACAAGACTAAGATCTTTAAACCGTAACAGGCGGTCTTCGTCAAAGTCAAAAACCCAACTGATATATCACAATATGAATGGGGAAACAAGAATAAGATCTTTCAACCGGAACAAGCGGTATTCGTCAGAGTCAAAAACCCAACTTCTGGATTTTTTTTACTCTGGCATTGGGTTTTTGACTCTGACGAAGACCGCTTGTTACTGTTGAAAGATCTTAGTCTTGTTTTCCCATTTCATATTGTGGTTTGGTCATTGATTGTTATTTCACATATTCATGTGAAATAATTTATATATATATATATATATATCAGTTGGGTTTTTGACTTTGACGAAGACCGCCTGTTACGGTTTAAAGATCTTAGTCTTGTTTCCTATTTCTTATTGTGGTTTGATCATTTGATTGTTATTTCACGTGTTTATGTGAAATCTTTATATATATATATATATATATATAAGTTGGGTTTTTGACTCTGACGAAGACCGCTTGTTACGGTTGAAAGATCTTAGTCTTGTTTTCCCATTTCTTATTGTGGTTTGATCACATATATATATATATATATATATAATATATATATATATATATATAATATATATACAGTTAATGTACATAAAGAAACATAGAGCAATTAAAAACACAATCTTACAGTCTCTAATTTTCGGTTGAACCGTCTTCAGGAGAGATAAAGGAGGGAAACCAAATGGACTAGTACAGAGACGGTTGGAGACCGTCTCTGTACTAGTGCGCTTTTTGAACCTATAATACAATTTTTTACAAAACGAAAAAATAAAATCAAAATAAAACCTACTCTCTGCTACATTATTTTCAAAATTTAATCTTCTTTAATTTTTCAAAAAAAAAAACAAACAAAAAATCTCTAACTACGAAAGTACGAGTCTTTTTGCGTCTTCTGAAAATTTTTATCTGCATCTAAATAAATGTTCGTCTTCTTGTTTTATCTAATTGGAATTTTTTCTCTGTAAGTTTTAAATTGAAAATTGTAGTTTTCAATTTGATTGTAAGTCAGAAATGTATATCGATGCGTTGATGACTTGATATGAAAGTATTTATCTTCTAAGTCAACACTGCTTGCTTTATTGTGTGTATTTTTGCCATAAAACCGATATCATACTATACTTGTGCTTAACTACCCAAGGTCTTATTATTATTTTCATATCTTATCTGAACTTCTTTTTTTTTTAAATAGTTCATTTTTTCCTTACAAATGGAAGTTATCTATATAATGGTCCCAGTATTTTATACTGAAGGTCAATAGATGGTCAATTATCCCATTGATGAGTAACGCTGTTTTATGTCAGAAGACAAAGACAAATTCAACCTTGAATAAAAAACTTCTGTTACTTCCACATCCACATTTCCGCAACCGAGATATATATATACATACACATATATATACAATTAAAAGAAACGGTCCAGCTGACTTTTTTTAAATAAAATAAATTCAAAACGAAGGAAGCACACAGAAAGACACAGACATAACTCACATCGATATTTCGACCATCGTCGTCATCAGGAGGTGTGAATAGCGAATAGCCCCGCAGGAAGACAGGGCGGCGTCCTGTTTTCCTGCGGGACTCTTCGCTCTTCACACCTACTGATGACGACGATGGTCGCAATATCGATGTGAGTTTCCTTCGTTTTTAATTTATTTTATATATATATTATATATATATATACTACTCTGTGTGAGTTGTAGATTGTTTTGATAAATGTATTATAGTCTTACTCTAATTTTAGCCCTGAAGGTGATGTACAAATACATCGAAACGTCGGCCTAGAAAGGAGTTTATTTTCTTTTATTTGACCTAGCCCTCAATAACAAAACAGTGAATATATATATATATATATACTTCGAATAAAATGAAAGCTCCGTGTGGACAATAAACACATTAACACAGAGAAAAAAACACAGAAAGACACTACACAACTCACTTCGATATTTCGACATCCGTCGTCATCGGGAAGAAGTGCGAAGTACTCGCGTTGAGTAGCAGTTTGCTTCTCAACCCGAGTACTTCGCACTTCTTTCCGATGACGGCGGATGTCGAAATATCGAAGTGAGTTCTGTAGTGTCTTTCTGTGTTCTTTTCTCTGTGTTAAAGTATATATATATATATATATATATATAATAATATAGGTGTGTTCTCTAATCGGGGTTAGGTCAATTTTCCAGGATAAAAAATCAACTCTCGTTGCCAACGTTTCGGTTTTATTTAAAACCTTTTTCATAGGCCTACAAACAAAGGATAACAAGAAGTCACATATCAACATCAAACATATACACAATATGAAAATGGATTGTTACAACTTATGAATATTACAAGCCGAAATATTTCAGAGATACATTTCTCTGAAACAAGCAGAATATTTCTGCTTGTAATATTCATATGTATTAACAATCCATTTTCATATTGTGTACATGTTGGATGGTGATATGTGATTTCTTATTATCCTTTGTTTGTAGGCGGCCTATGAAAAGGTTTTAAATAAAACCGAAACGTTGGCAACGAGAGTTTGATTTTTTATCCTGGAAAATTGACCGAACCCCGATTAGAGAACACACCTATTCTATTAGACGGTCGATATATTATTGAATCTGTTATATATATATGTGTATCAATGATCAAACCACAATAAGAAATGGGAAAACAAGACTAAGATCTTTCAACCGTAACAAGCGGTCTTCGTCAGAGTCAAAAACCCAACTGAGTTGCGTTTTAGACTCTGACGAAGACCGCTTGTTATGGTTGAAAGATCTTAGTCTTTTTTTCCCATTTCATATCGTGGTTTGATAATATATATAAAGATTTCACATAAACACGTGAAACAACAATCAATGATCAAACAACAATATGAAATAGGAAAACAATACTAAGATCTTTCAACCGTAACAAGCGGTATTTGTCAGAGTCAAAAACCCAACTGAGGGGACTCTGTTTTTAGTACCCCTTCCTGATGACGGCGGATGTCGAAATATCGAAGTGAGTTCTGTAATGACTTTCTGTGTTCTTTTCTATGTGTTAAAGTAGATCAATAATCAAATCACAATATTTTTTTTTTACTTTGACGAAGACCGCCTGTTACGGTTGAAAGATTTTAGTCTTGTTTTCCCATTTCATATTGTGGTTTGATCATTGATTGTTATTTCACGTGTTTATGTGAAATCTTTATATATATATAAAAAGATTCATATAAAAACATTCATATTCATATACTGAGTCAGTTGTGTTTTTGACTCTGACGAAGACCGCTTGTTACGGTTGAAAGATGTTAGTCTTGTTTTCCCATCATAATATATATATATATATATATATATATATATATATATATTATCAAACCTCGATATGAAACGGGAAAAATCGACTAAGATCTTTCAACCGTAACAAGCGGTCTTCGTCAGAGTCAAAAACCCAACTGAAATACTAGATGCAGTCATATCATGGTGAAGGGTTGAGCAGAGTGGGAGGTAAGAGTAGTATTTTAAAAGGGTGAAAGCGCAGGAAGGGACGAACGTCCAGAAAGGAATGTTTGAGGAAATGAAGGAGTGCAGTAAGAAACAGTTAAAAAAAACTATCCACTAGCTGTCCACCTTCTTAGAAGTGGCTATTGCCTGCGTTAAATTAAACTCTAAATGAAGATGTGTCGATTTAATTTAGAGTCTTTTTCAAAGCTATAAGTAAGTAATAACATATGAATAAGAAACCATGTTGTTTACAATGTGTTCTTATATGGATGTTCAAATCTATTTTAATGATTTTGCTATGATCCGTCTGTCTGATTCATTCTTTGAGAATGTTTTTTATGTTTAAAGTTCCATGAAAGACATTTTTTCAGAGCTAGTCACTGGATGTTATGGATATCTTATGAACGTGCTTCAGTGAAAGATTGGCAACGAGTTCTTGCATTCCTCTATTCTATAAACAAAGCACGCTTCTATTCCTTCTTGCCTTATGCATTTATTTTACAATAAAGATTCCTTCATACTTTCGACCCTCCTAATCTCTTCTTCAGGAGTTATGCCTTCAATACGGTAACAATCCTCAGGGATATCCATCATATAGATCCCATATATCAGAGTCAAAGCCCTTGGGCCAAATCAATCTCGCGAGAGGGTTTTCTATGGCAATTCTGTGTAAAAATTGCCACACTGCTGCAAATATATATATATATATCAATGATCAAAACACAATAAGAAATGGGAAAACAAGACTGAGATCTTTCAACCGTAACAAGCGGTCTTCGTCAGTTGGGTTTTTGACTCTGACGAAGACCGCTTGTTACGGTTGAAAGATCTTAGTCTTGTTTTCCCATTTCTTATTGTGGTCATTTTGATCATTGATTGTTCTTTCACGTGTTTATGTGAAAGCTTTTTATATATATATATATATATATATATATAATATATAAACTAGAATTTAAAAAAGAACACATAGAAAGCAAACCACTGAACTCACTACTATATTTCGATGTCCTCGTCTTCAGGAAAAGAAGTGAATCGCTCCAAAGGCTGATAACGACGTTATCAACCTTTCCAAAGGAGTCGTTATCAGCCTTTGGAGCGATTCAGTTCTTTTCCTGAAGACGAGGACATCGAAATATAGTAGTGAGTTCAGTGGTTTCCTTTCTATGTGTTCTTTTTTAAATTCTAGTTTATTCAGTTCGAAGAATCATTCCTTCTAATATTATATATATATATATATATATATATATATATATTATAATATATATATATATATATGTTCTCTAATCGGGTTCGATCAATTTTCCAGGATAAAAAATTATTAAACTCTCGTTGCCAACGTTTCGGTTTTATTTAAAACCTTTTTCATAGGCAAAAGTATAGTATACTTATAAAAGTAGAAGTATACTTCTGGCTATGAAAAAGGTTTTAAATAAAACCGAAACGTTGGCAACGAGAGTTTGATTTTTTATCCTGGAAAATTGACCGAACCCCGATTAGAGAACACACCTATTCTATCAAACGGTCAATATATTATTGAATCTGTTTATATATATATATATATATATATATATATATATATATATATATATATAATATAATTTGATTAAAGTATCGACCGTGGAATAGAAACAAAATTATAGTTTATCGGGACTCGGTCAGTTCTTCAGGTTCAAATTAAACTCTCATTGCCAACGTTTCGGTCTTTATTTAAAACCTTTTTCAAAGGCCTACAAAACCAGAGGAAATATAAGAAATAATACAATCATTCAAAAATCAAACATACATAAAATTTAAAATACCACTCTTCCCTCCCACTCTTCTCAACTCCTTACCATCTGTGTCGTGCATCTAGTGTTTCTGCTGAAACTCGCTGTCTGGTTGTTGAGGTTGGGTTTATGATCTCTAATACACAGGGCTTCTAGAGTTTCCAGTCTATTATGGTCTTTTTCTTGGTATAGATAAAGACCTTAAACAATAACATAGAAATTGTATACCAAGAAAAAGACCATAATAGACTGCAAATTCTAGAAGCCCTGTGTATTAGAGAGCATAAACCCAACCTCAACAACCAGACAGCGAGTTTCAGTAGGATTTTAAAGCTCCACGCAGGAAACCAACAAAACAGCAACCCCGAGTCAGTGACAGCCTCATAGTGTTATAGTGTATTTAATTAACCAGATGAATCGAACTGGAAAACCTGAAATTTTGGAACCTCCATGATGGTGGCACCTCCTTGTCGCCTTGATGTTGTCAATTCGTTAGGTTAGCAATGTAATAATTCGTAACTAGAATGTTTATAATAATTATAGTTTTAATTTTCTTAAGTTAAGTTTTTTAATCGTCATTATTGTAAATCCCTGAAGATGGTCAAAGTGACCGAAACGTTGGAATAATTTATTGTATAGTTTTTTGTTGTAGTTAGGTTTATAGTGTATTATTGGATTACTACTATGGAGCTCAAGAATAAATCATTCGGAGAGTTAGTGTTCAGTTTACCTGAAGAGTTAAAAACCAAGCTTAGAAAATTTGAGAAATTAAATAGAAAACGAACAAAAATTAATATCGGCATACTCTTTAAGAAAACATATATTATATATATATAGATTAATTTACCACAATGAAAACAATTTTTGAAACAATGCTCTAAGGCCTTTCGTTAACACATCGTCAGAGAGCAAGTGAACTAAAAAAACAATAAATACTTGTTAACTTGGCTGATTGAAATTTCCAGAATTGATGGCAACCCTGAATGTGTTTAATGATGAAGTCTTCATCTGTTTAATTATTCCGCTAATCAAAACTTCATCTAATTTATAAAGTCCTAGGCTATTGTTCATCAACTTCTCATAAAAGTTTTTTATGAGCGCACTTTCCACGATATTTCTTCTTCTTTCTGAAGACACATATATTAATTCATTTGCTTCATTCCAGTTAATCACATGATTACTGTTTCTTATGTGCATGAACAAGGCACTCTTTTCGTCTTCTCTTCTGATGGAATATTTTCTGTTGTTTTATCCTTGTAAGAAGACCTTTGCTCGTCTGTCCAATGTAAGACATTTCACAGTCAGTACATGATATCCTGTATACACAACAGTCCTTTCTTCTTGGTTATTATTGACAAGTCTGTTAAACAAGTTACCATCATTACTGAACACAACAGAAACGTCCAATCTTTTAATAAATGAAGGCATATCTTTCAAACAAGGATTGTTCTTCATTATTTAATATCATGGATTGTTTCACCTTTTTTATGATATTGTCGATAAAAAATTGTTTTCATTGTGGTAAATTAATCCATCTATTATATCAAGTGTTATTTTGATTATTATTCATATATATATATATATATTTGTGTATTTTGGGAGCAGACCTTCAATCAAACATGTTTTATTAAAAATTATGCCAATTTTAATTTTTTTTCTTTTCCGAGTTAATTTTTCAAGTTTTCTCACTATGGATTTCCACCTTTCTGGTAAAATATAAAGTAATTCACCAAAAGATTTATTCTTGACTTCCATTTTATTAACTTAAAATGGAAGTTAAAACTTGTTAGTTAATAAAATGGAAGTCAAGAATAAATGTTTTGGTGAATTACTTTATATTTTACCAGAAAGGTGGAAATCCATAGTGAGAAAACTTGAAAAATTAACTCGGAAAAGAACAAAAGTTAAAATTGGCATAATTTTTAATAATATATATATATATATATATATATATATATATATATAGGACATGGTGGTGGTTAGGGTGTTATTGACTAGGCATGGAGAATGACTGCATGATGGTATAGTTTCTCTTTAGCCATGCCTTTATAGCTGTTCTATAATGTCACCATGCGCCTTCGTTTCTCAGTCACCAGGTAGTTATCCCAACACTTCGCCATTGTTTGCCAAGATAAGCGCTAACACCTTCATAACGGCACACCTCTGTCAACAATCTGCATTCGGCTCTTCTTTTCGCACTAACCCCCCCCCCCCCCCCCCACTCATCCTCTCTCTCTCTCTCTCTACTGACTGAATCGAGATGACCCACTTGTTATATCTCTTTACTGTTATAGGCTTCCCTTTTACAACAATCCTCTCATACTTTACAAAAAAAAAACATCTTTCTGTAAATAATCTCGTGTCCTGACTCCACGTAACTATAATTTACCTTATATAAAAAAAAAAAAAAAAATATATATATATATATTGTAAAAGTTGGGAGCAGTCCTTCTTCAAAGCATGCTTTTAAAAACTGGATGTCTGTTTCCACTTGGTTTAATTTTGTCTTATTTTTTTTCCATTCCATTTTAGGCTCTATGTTCTTGTTTGTTGGAGTAACTAACATTTCTTTCATCTGAAAATTAATTGAGGGGTTTCTTTCCTTAATTGATAAAGCCTCTAAAATATGCAGTTTATCAACATTTTCCTCTCGTTGGATAATACTAGTACCTTGCACAAGCATTTCTCTGGTTAACTGTACATTGTGCTTTTCCTGGGCATGTGGCTTTGGAGTGCCAGCAGCAAATTATAATTATATTATAATTATATATATATATATATATATATGATTAAAGTAAACAGCAGCTTCTGCGTTCACGACTTTTAGGCTGGTCTGCTCTAGTTTTCTTACAACTTTCCGGTGGGCTGGTGTTAATTCCCAAATCATTTGTGCAAGCGACATATTTATGTATGAAGCAGGTAAGTAAAAACAACTTGTTGAAACGAAGGTCTTTATAACAAGGAAAAACAATTGTTTTTCCTTGTTATAAAGACCTTCGTTTTTATCAAAAGACAAATGATTTAGGAATTAACACCAGCCCACCGGAAAGTTGTAAGAAAACTAGAGCAGACCAGCCTAAAAGTCGTGAACACAGAAGCTGTTGTTTACTTTAATGAAATATGCCTACGGGAAGATTTGCTGCCCTCATACACTAATATATATATATATATATAATTATAAAAGTAACTACCGTGAAATAGAAACAAAATTATGTTTATCAGGTCTCGGTCAGTTCTTCAGATTTAAATTAAACTCTCATGGCCAACTTTTCGGTTTTTTTATTTTAAACCTTTTTCATAGGTAAAAGTATAAAATTTTTGAAACAGAATCACTAAGTATTACATTAGAGATTATTTTATATAGGAAACAGTCTGTGAATTTCAGTAACAATTAACTAGTTTGAATGAACTCGTGACACTGAACTAAAAACAAGCAATTCAACAAAATTTCAAAATAAACATTTCTGTGTAGTTAGCCAAAGACAGCTTAAAAGACAGCATAACTTCGCTTCTACGTTGAATTTTCAAACCATTCAAAGCTTAGATTTTATGTTAGACATACACAAACCTACTTTTAAAGTTTCTGCTTGCTATGCCTTATGTTGGCTGATTTTACCTATGACAAAATTTGGCCTTAAAAGTTCATAACTTTGCTTCTGCGTTGAATTTCCAATCCATTCAAAGCTTAGATTTTGAGTTAGACATACACAAGCCTACTTTCAAAGTTCCAGCTCAGATCTTATGACAAAATTTTGCGAACAAACCAACAGACAGATGGTTTCTATATTTCTATGAGTGGATTCGGTTTCTGCAATGTATGAAATGTAAAGATAACTTGCAATGATTCATTTCTAAGGAATGTACAGATAGTACCTTTTTTTTTTATTTATATATATGTCTATGATCACAATAAGAACTTGACTTGACTTTGTCAGAGTCAAAAACCCAAACCTCAGTTGGGTTTTGACTCTGACAAAGACCGCTTGTTACGGTTGAAAGATCTTAGTCTTGTTTTCCCATTTTCTTATTGTGGTTTGATCATTGATTGTTATTTCACGTGTTTATGTGAAATCTTTTTATATATATGTGTCTTGGTTATGTTGACAGGTATCTGAGTTGAAGATGAAGCCGTAGAAAGCCCTCCCCGTCCATTCAAACCTCCCTCAAGCATGTACCTTCGAGGATGCCGAAGACCACGCGGTGCTGCTCTCATAGCTGCCTCTGTCCTCCTATGCTGCCTTCTCTTCTATCTCTACTATTTCGAACAAGATCGTGTTCGTTTATTATCCGGAGTTGGGCATCATTCATCAAATGGAGGTGATGATGATGAACAAAGGATAGATTCATATCGTCTGATTCATCAGAGACATGCCTCTGATGATACTGACTTAGTGACTCTACCGCCACCTGTTTGCCTAGCCATGCCTCAAGCCAAGGCATCTGTTAATACTGTTGAGGAATTCAAACAATTCGACTTTATGGTAAATATTTATTATCATTTCTTGTTTGTTGGGAAAAACAAAAAAAAAATTGGTGATTGATATCATTTGACAAATATTTTGAAAATTTAACAAAATTTGTTAAAAAAACGTTGAGATTGGGCATAATATGTAGAAAATTACTTGGAATGGGTAGATTATCTAGGTCAGTGTTTCCCAAACTTTTTCGAGTGACCGCCCCCTTGAGTCCATAAACCTATAACTCAACACCCTTGAGTAATAATCAGATTCCTAGACTAAATAACCAAATGAGTATCATTTTAATAATTCAGTTAAAATATCATTAGTTGTGCAATCCCTAATTGTGCGGTATTTACTCATTCTGAGGTAAAATGGATAAACCAACAAAAGTCTCCATACAAATGAAAGGTGAAGGTGAAAGGTTCATTTGTGTGGAGACTTTTGTTGGTTTATCCATTTTACCTCAGAATGAGTAAATTAAAATAATTACTAAAAGAATATTTATTTAGAATCCTTTAGATTTATTGTTTCATAGCATATTTATGCAAAAGAATTAATACGCAATAAAAGAAACTTAGGTGAGAATATACTTTTAACATAAAAATGAATTATCAAAACAAATAATTTAGAGAAACTAGTTCCTAGAAGTTTACATGTCGTGTTTTCACTTAAATGTAGAAATTATATTGCATGAACATTTTCAATTTATGGAAATAGAATCCCCGCTCCTTTTTGCATTAGCGCCCCCCGATATCAAAGCATTGCCCCCTGGGGGCGGTACCGCTCACTTTGGGAAACACTGATCTAGAATATCATTTGGAATAAGCTAAAAATGTCAAAAATCTGTGAGAATCGAGAAAATATGTAGAATATCGTTTGAGATGGGCTATATTTGTAGAAAATCACTTGTTATGAGCAGAATATGTAGAATATTGGTTGGAATGGGCAAAATATGTAAAAAAATCTGTGAAAATCGGCAACATTTGTGAATGTTGTTTCAAAATAGGCTAAATATTTAAAAAATCACTTGGAATAGGCAGAATATGTAGAATATTGGTTGAAATGGGCAAAATATGTCATTAATCTGTGAGAATCGGCAAAATATGTAGAAAATCACTGGAATGGGCAGATTATATCAAAAATCGATAAAATAGATAATATGTGGACAAAATTGGTTATGAAAAATGTGTCCATAATAGACGAAAATGGGTAAAATATGTCAAAAAATAATTATTATGCAATAATAAGGTGTGTCAGTATATTACATAAAAAATAGATAACATTATTTATATATATTTTTTTGACCTGTAAGAAGCCCGGGGAGGAAGGTGTTAGTCTGTGTTTATATTGTTTGAGTAATGTCTTAATTATTAATTATTTTCTTTCCTTTTTTTTTAGCCCTATTGGCTGAAGAGCAGAGAATATTGGGATGCTAGCTTTGAGACAAGATACCTTGAAAGTAAGAAGAAATGGAAGAATCAGAGACTTAAGGTATGATTGGAGAATGAAACGGAATGATTGATAAACGTGTTTATATCTTAATGACGGACTATTAGGTAAAACTGGTGGACGAGCTAAAAATAAGTTCGCCAAAGGAAAAAAAATATGCAACAGATCACAGATGCTTAGGGGGAGAACAGATTAGCTCAATGGTCTATGTACTCATCTCTGAACAGGTAGGTCTTAGGTTCGATATCCACCCACCTGTGACCCTCGATTTATTTACATTATAGATGAATAAATTACAGAACGTCATCCCTTGGAGAGGACGTTAAATTGTCTGTACCTTAAGCCTGTACGATGTCAGCTACTCGTTAAAGATCTCTACTCTAAATACACTTAAGTTAGGCAAAATTTAGGACTCCCTATGTAGAATCAACAGGTAATGTGATTCACCCACTACTAAAATGGGTGTCCCCTCGGAGAGGACGTTAAATTGTCGGTCCTAAGCCTGTACGATGTCAGCTACTCGTTAAAGATCTCTACTCTAAATACACTTAAGTTAGGCAAAATTTAGGACTCCCTATGTAGAATCAACAGGTAATGTGATTCAACCACTACTAAAATGGGTGTCAAATAATAAATGAACCACAAATATTCGACTGAGAGATTATCAGGTAGAAATAACTCGGGTATTCATAAAAATCCCGAGTATATATATGACCCGTGATTATAAGTAAAATCGGACCTAAAAAATTCAGCCTGACTCTACCAAGATCCGCAGCTCCTTCGTGCTTGGGCAGGGTCGGGTATATATTTTAGTTTATTCTCAACCCGCCAAGGAAATCTGTTTTATCTAAATTATTTATGTTACAAAAAATATACCTTAGTTTAATATCTAAGATATAATTAGATATAATAGATTATAATCTATAATCTATTATAGATTATATATAATTATATATTATATAATTATAGATTATAATCTAATATAATAGATTATATTAGATATAATAATAATTAGATATATATATAATAATATCTAAATTATTTATGTTACAAAAAATATACCTTAGTTTAATAACCCATACATCGTTTTAGTATGTGTAATATAATAATATTTGAATAAAATAATGTAGCTTAATATTTTTTTTCTTTCTTCTCTTTTAATTATTATTGAATATATTTCTATTTCTTACTGTTGGACCTACTCTGTTTAATTTTATAGGGTATTTCTTCTTATCAAGCTATATTGTCATATTGAGTTTCCAGCTGTTTTGTTACCTTCCTTCTCCATTAATTTTATGTTAGCTTCCCAGTTTTTAGTTTGTTTGCTCTGTCATACATTGAAAGGCCACAGAGCATTTATTTCTATTGTTTTCCTGTTTCATATTTCCTGAAAATTATATAATTTATATATATATTATATAATATAATATATATTATATATATTATATATTATCTGAAAATATTTTCAGATAATATTTTCCTGATAAATATTATAAAAAGCTATGTTAAATGTATTAAGCCTGACGATAGTTTGACCCTGATAACTTACTACCAAAGCTTTTCAATAAGCAGTGTAATAATGAAAAATAGTCCTAGCGTAAAGGAGTCAAAAGAAACAAATCTTGTATATGAGTACTCATGTAATATCGGGTGCTGCGAGGCCCGTAAAAGCTCATATATAGGAGTGACTTACTACAACAAATGCCATACAACAGCAGTCCATAAGACAAAACTCACAAGAGAAAAATGATGGTAAATTCCACGAAAATTATCGCTAGAGAAAGAAATCATTTTAAATTACAACTATTAGAAGCAATAATTATTCAAGAAAAGCAACCAGGCATAAATATCCAAGTTAATAATTCTTGTCGAATTTTAAAACTATTTGAAAACAGAAACACCCAGATTAGCCAGGTAGTAGGTGAGCCCAACCACCCTACCTTAATCCCCCATAATGCTCTGTGATACAGGGCGATGCCCTGTAAACATTCCATTAATAATCCATCTATATATATAACTAGCTTTCCTACTATTACTCTCATTATTGTCCTGATGATGAATGTGGTACATTCGAAACATGTCGACTAGTAATATCGGTGATAGACGTCATAGTTTTAATGAAGAGACGAGGAAGGAATTCCGGAACTGGTTTACTTTCTGTGCCGCCTATCTTCAATTTTCCATTGTTATATATATACGAATAATACAGCGTGCTTGGTCTCCCTTTCTATTTTCTCCCGAAGACAAATTGCCCGAAAATTTGAGTTTGTAAGTGTGTTTCTTTACTTTGTGCGCTACGTGTCTTCAATTTTGAACTGTTATTGTGCCAGTGTGGATCGTCTTTCCGTTTATCAAGTGAATATATATATATATATATAGGTGTGCTCTCTAATCGGGATTCGGTCAATTTTCTAGGATAAAAAGTCAAACTCTCGGTGCCAACGTTTCGGTTTTATTTAAAACCTTTTTCATAGGCAGATGTAAGAAGTTTTTAACTAAGAAAATGAAATTTACATTATTTAAAGGAACAACAATGTTAACCGGACAAAACCTTTGACTAGACAATCAGGATTAGAGAGCACATCTATTCTATCAAACGGTTGATATATTATTGAATCTGCTATATGTATATATATATCTATATATCCACTTAAAATTCGAAAAAACGATCCAAACTGGACGCAAATCAGTTCACAAACGAAGAAAAGCAACACACAGAGAAAGAGACACACTTACAAACTCAAATTTTCGGATGATCCGTCTTCAGGAGAAAAGAGAGAAAGGGCGACCAAAATATGGGTTTCCTGCCGTTGTGTTTCCGGCGTGCTTGGTCGCCCTTTCTCTCTTTTCTCCTGAAGACGGATCATCCGAAAATTTGAGTTTGTAAGTGTGTCTCTTTCTCTGTGTGTTGCTTTTCTTCGTTTGTGAACTGATATATATATATATATATATATATATATATATATATATATCAATGTTCAAACCACAATAAGAAATGGGAAAACAAGACTAAGATGTTTTCTGCATCTAGTGTTCAGTTGGGTTTTTGACTCTGACGAAGACCGCTTGTTACGGCTGAAAGATCTTAGTCTTGTTTTCCCATTTCTTATTGCGGTTTGATCATTGATTGTGGTTTCACGTGTTTATGTGAAATCTTTATATATATATATATATTACGAATGGTATGATGAAGTTAAATGTCATTGTGTATAACAGATTAACACAAAATTGTATGATTTGTTTTCCAGGTAATCGTGGTTCCTCATTCCCACAATGACCCAGGATGGCTCAAGACCTTTGAGAGCTACTACCATTATCAGACGAAAAACATTCTCAACAACATGGTAGACAAACTTAACACACTCACCAACATGACATTCATTTGGTCTGAAATATCTTTCCTCTCTCATTGGTGGATGTCGTAAGTCTTTTATTAGCCTTTTTTTTTCTTGTTGAAAAATTTCAAAAAAAAAATATAATACCATACAAAATAGCTTTATATTAAAGTTAACAATGGGTTTCGAATACTCAGTATTCTTCTTTCAGGTTTGCATATAAAATTCTGTAAAATGTATGTTTACAGAATTTAAAATTTTGTAAATCTGTATGTTTGTGAAATTTTGTCAAATATTTTGGATGCAGGAAAGAAGAAGGTATTCAGAAACCTTAAAAAGCTGGTGCAGAAAATGACATCAGTGAAATATGGTCAGTTATTCAATGAAATATAAAAATATGTTGATATACATTTTGTAATTACCTGCACTGTTGAGGGTGTACAGGTACCTAGGAAGGACTGAGGGTGTCAAGAAGTATTGGTAGGGATAAGCGGAGTTCGGGGGATTTTTTTTTTTTTTTTTTTTTTTTTTTTTTTTTATTGTCAGAGAACAGCATGCTCCACCCGAAGGCACCACACGCATCAAAATCTTCAATGCTACACAACAATCTCCATCATGCTATGCAAATACAGCTTAAATATATAATAACTAACAACAACAAAATAACTATAATGATAACAGAGTAATTGCCACTAGAGTATACGTTCGGGGGGAATATACGAAGATCAGAGGGTATATAAACATATTCACCATTCAGAAAATACCTCGCGATTACCTTTCCAACTTTAAATACATGCATATTATATGATTACTACTAAGGTTAGTATGATTTATATTATTAATATGGCAAGCCGTCATACCTCGTAAGATGATCTTGGAGTCGTTGGAGCGCTTTCGGTCATTGTCCATCTTCGATCGCAACAAACCTACGTTATGTTAGTTGCGATCGAAGATTGACAACGTCCGAAAGCGCTCCAACGTTTCCAAGTTTAGTTCCCAAACTGATTTAATCTTCATCCTGAAAACAAGCAGTTATAATATCATATACTATACTCTATATACATATAATTGATATCTGTATACTATGTATGTGTGTGTGCATGTTTTTCCTATAGAAAATTAGTATAGGTTGGCAGCAAATCTTCCTGGAGGCATATTTTGTTGAAATGTACCGCTGCTTCGGCATTAACTATTTTCAAACTAAGCTGTTCCAGTCTCCTGACAGTCTGTAAGACTGTACTGTACATTTCAACAAAATATTGCTATAGAAAATGTATACAAGGAACTTACAAAAAAAACTTTTTCATTCAGTGTTATGTATCTTTTTTTTCTTTTTTTTTTGGGGGGGGGGGGGGGCCTGGCTAGCTCAGTGGTTACGTGCTCGCCTCTGAACTGATAGGACTGGGGTTTGATCCCCACCTGGCCCTCAATTTATTCACGCGGGAGGTGAATAAATCGGAGAAGGAAGTTAAACTGTCGGTCCCGAGCCTGTACGATGTCAATTATTATTAAATTATTACCAAAATGCAGGCTTTATTGATGTCCTAGCTAGGAGCCCAAAGACTTAAAGATAAATGGGTTTAAGGCTTGCTTATTTATTTCTGATTGATGAATTCCTTTTAAATTATTAAATCATTAGTATCCTACTCCATACAAGCAAAAAGATAAGTTATTATATATCAATGATTTCTAACTAGAAGACGTTCATGATCAGTTTTATGCCTAAATCAGTAAAACTTAACTTAATTTGAGATTGAATACGTTGCGCAGTTTTTTTACTCATTCTTTCTTTCCAGAGTAATATTTTCTTTGTCTAAGAAGGAGTCCAACCAACGACCAACGAAGAGTTCCATGCACGACAGTGCACGTCGTAATTAGCAGTTCCGGACCAGAGGCCCACTACTGCTAAATTATCATCCTGCTTTTTTTTTGTTTTGGTCAGTAGGATTTGTCAATATTGGGGACGTTAGTCTGTCAGGGAAAGGAGTCGTATTCGTGGTCGTATGGTCTTGCAGTTTTGCATTATCTGAGGCACTATATTATTTATAAGTCATCAGGTCGTCATATTTAGTTCAGGAAGGGAGCTATTAGGAGTCATGGGAAGAAGGAAGAAGGAGTCCCCTTTCCTCTTATGCAGGATTGAATTGCATTTGATTATAGCGTGTTTGTGTTTTTTTTTTTTTTTTTTAATTTTCAAAGATCGTGCCTTACTAGTCTAGATCGTGTATAGGAGTAAGAAAGAGATGGAAACCCTCCAATTCAACAAGGAAACGATGGAGTCATTATTAGTTCAAAGTGTAGGGTAAAATCATTGACCTCATTCTACAAAATGACATTTTTTTTTTTTTTTTTTGGCTATAAATCTCTCAAATAAACAAGAAAAAAAATACTTTTTTAAATTTCATTAGCAATTAATAAAATTGATGCATTTCGTCATATGTAGCATAAAAAATTGATTAAGGTATATTTGAATCAAACTGTACATTATAAAACTCCAATCTGTTGGGCAATGCCAAGTAGATCAGCTAATTATATTTTAAAGTCGCATTTTTTGTTACTAATTTTGTTTTTATTCCTGACAGGACACATCCAGTTAAAAGAAAAATGGTAAAGAAACTATTAGATGAAGGTAGACTGGAGATTACTACTGGAGGATGGGTAATGACAGATGAAGCCACTGCGCATGTCTACGCCATGTTGGATCAGCTTATCGAAGGTATCTTTACTTACATTTAACATGCAGAGTTGTAAATAAATTCAGTTATATTTATGTTTAAAAGTGTGTGTTTTTTGAATAGAGAGTTGTAAATAAATTCAGTTCTATTCTGAATATATTTCAGAATATATGAATTTATTTTCTTAATTCTGAAATGAATTGTTTCAAATAGATGCCTTGGGATAGATCCAAAGGCATCATCTTTGAATAGAGAGTTGCATCTATTCAAAAAGAGAGGCAACTCTCTCTCAAAAAAGCGTCTCTCCATTCAAAAAGAGAGAGTTGCCTCTCTTTTTGAATAGAGAGTTGTAAATAAATTCAGTTATATTTATTATTTGAAAGTATGTGTTTTTGAATAGAGAGTTGTAAATAAATTCAGTTATATTTATGTTTGAAAGTGTGTGTTTTTGAACAGAGAGTTGTAAATAAATTTAGCTATATATATGTTTTGACAGTGTGTGTTTTTGAATAGAGTTGTAAATCAATTCAGTTATGTTTATGTTTGAAAGTATGTGTTTTTGAATAGAGAGTTGTAAATAAATTCAGTTATATTTATGTTTGAAAGTGTGTGTTTTTGAACAGAGAGTTGTAAATAAATTTAGCTATATATATGTTTTGACAGTGTGTGTTTTTGAATAGAGTTGTAAATCAATTCAGTTATGTTTATGTTTGAAAGTATGTGTTTTTGAATAGAGAGTTGTAAATAAATTCAGTTATATTTATATTTGAAAGTGCGTGTTTTTGAATGGAGAGTTGTAAATAAATTCAGTTATATTTATGATTAAAAGTGTGTGTTTTTGAATAGAAGTTGTAAATAAATTGAGTTATATTTATGTTTGAAAGTGTTTGTTTTTGAATAGAAAGTTGTAAATAAATTTAGTTATATTTCTGCTTGAAAGTGTGTGTTTTTGAATAGAAAGTTGTAAATAAATTCAGTTATATTTATGTTTGAAAGTGTGTGTTTTTGAATAGAAAGTTGTAAATAAATTCAGTTATATTTCTGTTTGAAAGTGTGTGTTTTTGAATAGAAAGTTGTAAATAAATTCAGTTATATTTCTTTTTGAAAGTGTTTGTTTTTGAATAGAGAGTTGTAAATATATTCAGTTAAAACTCATACTAAACCTCTGTGCTTGGCTTTTCCCAGTAGCATAACTCATATCCCTATGCTTGTTTACAGGTCATCAGTGGTTGAGACTCAACTTAGGGATAACTCCTAAAACTGGTTGGTCCATTGATCCATTTGGACATGGTTCAACAGTACCTTACCTTCTACAACATTCAGGAGTCAATTCAGGAGCGGTTATCCAAAGGATTCATTATGCTTGGAAACAATGGCTGGCTGATCATCGGCTATCAGATTTTATTTGGCGTCAAAATTGGGATATTGATAACAATTCTGATTTACTTATACATAATCAACCTTTTGATATCTATAGTATTAAACATTCCTGCGGTCCTCATCCGCAGGTTTGTTTGAATTTTGATTTTCGTAAAATATCTGGCGAATATACTGAATATTCGCTAAGAGCTGTTGCCATTGATAAGGAGAATGTTAAACAAAAGGCAGAATTATTACTAGACCAGTATGGACGAACAGGCTCATTGTTTCCACATAATGTTGTTTTGATGCCTTTAGGAGACGATTTTAGGTAAGTTAATAGTTTTTATTTTTTTTTTATATGTTTGTTTCATTTAAATAATCCAAACAAGTCGCAGATCTTCATCCAGACATCTATTGATACAATCATATTCTATTCTGTTCATATTCACACAGTCTAAGCATTTAGTGTGTTACATTCACTATTATAATTTATAGCTACTCGTATATATATATATATATATTCGTGTAATTAGGTAGCAGACCTTCCTTAATACATACATCATTAAATTTCTTCCCAACTTCTCTGCGAATGATTTTCCCATATAGCTTCTCAAGATTTCTAATCTGACATTTTCATTCATTCGGTACTAAATGCAACAATTCACCAAAAGATTTACTTTCAAAACCCAAGTAATCTTTTGGATTGTGGAATTTTTTTGGATATTTTGGATTGTGCAAGTAAATCTTTTGGTGAATTGTTGCATTTAGTACCGAATGAATGGAAATGTCAGAATAGAAGATTAGAAATCTTGAGAAGCTATATGGGAAAATCATTTTCAGAGAAGTTGGGAAGAAATTTAATTATATATATATATTTCATTAAATTGCTTGCCTTTGCCTGCCTATCTTTATACTCTCGTATTTCCTCGATACTTTTTCTAATCTTCTTATTAAAGACTTCCATTGGCAGGGAAGAGCATAAACAAGCTCACCAAAAGATTTGCTTTTATGTTCATCAATATTTTGATTAGGCAATTTAATGAAATATGTTTAAAAATATATAAAAATTTCACATAAACACGTGAAACAACAATCAATAATCAAACCACAATAAGAAATGGGAAAACAAGACTAAGATCTTTCAACCGTAACAAGCGGTCTTCGTCTGAGTTGGGTTTTTGACTCTGACGAAGACGTCTTGTTACGGTTGAAAGATCTTAGTCTTGTTTTCCCATTTCTTATTGTGGTTTGATCATATATGTGGTTTGACTAGACTGTCGAAGGTTTTGTCCGGTTAAGATTGTTATTCCTTTAAATAATGTAAAATTCATTTTCTTAGTTTAAAAAAATTCTTACTTTCTTATTCTTAAAAAAATTCTTAATTCTGCCTATGAAAAAGGTTTTAAAATAAAACCGAAACGTCGGCAATGAGAGTTTGATTTTTGAACCTAGAAAATTTGACCGAATCCCGATTAGATAGCACACCTATTCTATCAAACGGTCGATATATTATTGAATCTGTTGTATATATATATATATATATATATATTTGGGGAGCAGGCCTTCATTTATACACGTTTTATTAAAAGTAATGCCCAATTTAACTTTTACACTTTTTCTTATCCGTTTTTCAAGTGTTCTCATACTTGACTTCCATGGTTCTGGAACTAAAAACATAAGTTCACCAAAATTTTTATTACTATACACCGACATGTTTCGGTCATCGTTGACCATTTTCAAGGTTAAAGAATATATAAAATTATTAATGATCGAAAAGTGAATAACAATTAAAATAAACTAAAATAAACATAACGAGTCCATAACACATATTCACAACTAGGGAGGTTATCAAAGGTAAAGGTATGTTGAGGTTTCACCAGGCTCTTGGTTACCTTCCATCCGTCATTTGTATCTGGGAAGGTAATCGATTAACTTCTATACCTCTCCCAGACTGGTTCGCCTTCTGACTGCCTTCATATAATTTTAGAATTCTTGAAAATCCTCCTCCTTGGCTGTTAATACTAGGTTGCTTTTCGAGGATCAAGATAGCTTCCAAAATTTGCAATCTGGTGTGGTCATGTTCTTGTTGTAATATTACAGTATTGTCTGTTAACATTTCCCTGGTTAATTGCACTCCATGTGTTAACCTAACGTGCTCTTTGGGTCCTCCGGATGCCAGATGCATGGTGAGCCTTCGTGAAAGCGTGGTTGTGGTGGAACCAACATATTTCGAGCGTAGGGACTCGCAGTTCCCTAATTTGCAGTTAAACTCGTATACAACATTAGTTCTCTGAACTGAAAAGTGTAAAAGTTAAATTGGGCATTACTTTTAATAAAACGTGTATAAATGAAGGCCTGCTCCCCAAATATACGAACTTTCGATTGTATGACCCAGCAGCCCGCAATGAAAGGTTTACTATAAAATATAGAAGAAGTCTGCTAAGTTATGAAATTGAAAAACAGACTAAACTTCTAGCAGAATGTGAAAAAGAGGTCTTGAATCTACGAAAATCACTTGAAGGATGGAACAACAATCCATTATTGAAAGAAGAACTGTACAAAAGAATCGAAGAAATAAAAGAACAGGAATATCAGGTGACTAAGAACAGAACCAGTAAAAAATTAAATAGAATGTACGGAGGAAAAATATGTTTGCCTCAAAAGCAAATGCCTTACTTAAACTTGTCGAACCATGAATTAAACCAGAACGAAGTTGAGTTCCTATCCCTGGGACCAAAATGCCATATAAAATCAAGATTCGATGGAAGAAAGAAAAAGACAGAATTGGAAATATTATATAACTCGATTTTAAAACTGGAAGAAGAAAAACACATTACAATTAAACCAGACTTGCAAGACCAATTGCGATCAGAAGCTACCAAAAGAAGAGACTTAAATAATAGCCGCTTGCTATCTAACGAGCTAAAGGAAGCAGCGAAAGGATTAAGAAATAATCCAAATATAGTAGTAAGACGAGCTGATAAATCCAACATGTATGTGATTATGGACAAAGCAGAATATAAACACAAATTAGATCTCATACTTAGTGACACAACCAAATTTGAAAAGATCTCCAAAAACCCAACAAATAAGTTAAAAGTGGAAATAAATAAATTAATTAGAATGGCTAATAAGGAGGTAGAAGATAAAGTGTTAAGACCGGTTATTGGAGAGTATAACCCGGGATACCTTTACGGAAATGTTAAGTGTCACAAACCTGGCTATCCCCTGAGACCCATAATTTCACAAGTTACAACGCCTACGTATGAAACCGCAAAAACCCTTAATAAAATTATATCTGTTTACCTTCCAGCAAAATACCTCCTCAAGTCTAGCGATGAATTTCTGGAAATTTTAAAAGCCACAAAAGCTAAAGGAACTATGGCTTCGCTAGACGTTGAATCACTGTTTACCAATGTGCCAGTTCTAGAAACAATAGATATTATTTGTAATGTAGCCTACAACCACGCTACGCTACCCCCTCCACCATTTAAACAGAAAATCTTGAAAGAATTACTTATAGCATGTACAACTAAAAATCCATTCTGCCACATAGACGGGAGCATGTACTACCAGACGGATGGCGTGGCCATGGGTTCCCCACTTGGGGTCACATTTGCAAATTATTATATGTGCAACCTAGAGAATTCGATTATCGCTAGAAATCCAACCTGGAAGCCTCATATATATTGTAGGTACGTTGATGACTGCTTTGTGATGATGGATAAGCCGGAATATATAGATGAGATTAAATCTGCTTTTGAAGCTGAATCGGTTTTGAAGTTTACATATGAGATGGAAACCAACAGTAGCTTAGACTTTCTTGATGTTAAAATAAAGAGTAATGGAGAAAACCAGACTTTTGTCACTTCAGTGTTTGTAAAGTCTACGAATAGTGGAATACTTTTAAACGCTAAAAGTGAATGCCCTGACAGATATAAGGACGGCATGATTAAAACCCTCATTCGAAGAGCGTATAAGACGTCATCTAGTTGGGAATTATTCAAACAAGAAGCAGATAGGCTCAAAGAAGTCCTTATTAACAACGGATACAGTAATCGACAATTCGATTCCATCTTGAAAGGTTGCCTGAACAAACTTCATGGTAGTGATATTCAACAGAATCCCGAAAACAAAGGCGCAACACATTTAGTATATTATAAAAACCAGTTTTCGGAAGCTTATAAAACGGATGAACGTATACTAAAAGGAATTATTAAGAATAATACATCATGCCTCAAGCCAGATGACAGATTAGAATTACGAATTTACTATGCCAACTCTGCCACTTCAAGAATGGTAATTACGAACAACCCACAAAAGAAAGCAACCCTTCAGAGAACTAATGTTGTATACGAGTTTAACTGCAAATTAGGGAACTGCGAGTCCCTACGCTCGAAATATGTTGGTTCCACCACAACCACGCTTTCACGAAGGCTCACCATGCATCTGGCATCCGGAGGACCCAAAGAGCACGTTAGGTTAACACATGGAGTGCAATTAACCAGGGAAATGTTAACAGACAATACTGTAATATTACAACAAGAACATGACCACACCAGATTGCAAATTTTGGAAGCTATCTTGATCCTCGAAAAGCAACCTAGTATTAACAGCCAAGGAGGAGGATTTTCAAGAATTCTAAAATTATATGAAGGCAGTCAGAAGGCGAACCAGTCTGGGAGAGGTATAGAAGTTAATCGATTACCTTCCCAGATACAAATGACGGATGGAAGGTAACCAAGAGCCTGGTGAAACCTCAACATACCTTTACCTTTGATAACCTCCCTAGTTGTGAATATGTGTTATGGACTCGTTATGTTTATTTTAGTTTATTTTAATTGTTATTCACTTTTCGATCATTAATAATTTTATATATTCTTTAACCTTGAAAATGGTCAACGATGACCGAAACATGTCGGTGTATAGTAATAAAATTTTGGTGAACTTATGTTTTTAGTTCCAGAACCATGGAAGTCAAGTATGAGAACACTTGAAAAACGGATAAGAAAAAGTGTAAAAGTTAAATTGGGCATTACTTTTAATAAAACGTGTATATATATATATATATGAGTTCACAAACGAAGAAAGGCAACACACAGAGAAAGAGACACACTTACAAACTCAAATTTTCGGATGATCCGTCTTCAGGAGAAAAGAGAGAAAGGGCGACCAAGCACGCCGGAAACACAACGGCAGGAAAACCGTAACTGGGTTTTCCTGCCGTTGTGTTTCCGGCGTGCTTGGTCGCCCTTTCTCTCTTTTCTCCTGAAGACGGATCATCCGAAAATTTGAGTTTGTAATTGTGTCTCTTTCTCTGTGTGTTGCCTTTCTTCGTTTGTGAACTGATTTGTGTCCAGTTTGGATCGTTTTTTCGAATTTTAAGTGGATATATATATATATATATATGTGTGTGTGTGTGTGTGTGTGTGTGTGTGTGACAACTTAATGCTATCCAAAATGGAGTGATAACACTTAAAAAGCTGTGACTCATAGAAAAAAACGTAACAAAAGGACTCACTTTTTAATATTTCGACCGCGAAGCGATGGTTATATCTCACTCCAACCATTAGGAGAGAAAGAGAGAGGAGGATAGGAGAGATTAGGAGGAGCAGATAGAGTGAGGGTGAGGGGAGAGAAAAGTGAGTGAGGCAGGGAAAGAGAAAGAGTGAAAAAGGTAAGGGAAGAGGGAGAGAAACAGAGGGAGGAATTGTGGTGACTGCCGGAGGTGCGTGGCCCCCGCAGCTTGCAGCTTTGTTGGAGGAGGGCCTAGTCGGTGCCTTCGGGGAAGTGGTTAACAAATATTTTAATTTACTGAGTTGATTATGATAGCGTGTATTATCTGTGTGCTCTGTTGTCATTGTGGTTATTTTATTGTTGTTAGTTATTATATATTTAAGCTGTATTTGCATAGCATGATGGAGATTGTTGTGTAGCATTGAAGATTTTGATGCGTGTGGTGTCTTCGGGTGGAGCATGCTGTTCTCTGACAAAAAAAAAAAAAAAAAAAGAGGAATTGGGAGGGTGGGAGTAGAGAGAAAGAGAGTGAGAAGATGAGAGGGATAGTGATGGAGGGGTGGTTATATATCTTAAAAAGAAAGAGTTATTAAAAGAGGGAGAAGGAAAGAGAGTGCGAGGAGCAAGGGGAGTTAGATATATTAAAAAGAATGAGTTATTGTGTGGGAGTGAGAGAGGGAGAAATCAGAGAAAGAGCATATGTTTGCAAAATAGCAAAATAAGTAGCAAAAGTATCATTGATACAACTTAGCATACCCTAGCAAATCTGCTACGATTTATAATTAGATTTGTGGAAGTCGTGTGGGATCTCACACAATATGTTTTTTTTTTCAGATATGATCACGACACTGAATGGGACCAACAATACAGGAATTACAAACAACTTATAGACTACATAAACTCCCATAAAGATATCTACAACGCTGAAGTAACTTTCGGCACGGTTAGCGACTATTTTAAAGAGATTCGCTCAAGACAACAGCAGTTTTCATCGATTAGAGGTGACTTTTTCGTCTATTCCGATATATTTTCTGAAGGACGGCCAGCATATTGGAGTGGTTATTTCAGTACAAGACCTTATTGGAAAATGTTAGACAGACAACTTGAAGGTGACTTAAGATCCGCCGAAATCCTATTTACTTTAGCTTTAAATCAGGCGAGAAATTATAAAAAAAATAGTATTGTTAAAATATTGGAAAGGGATTTTGAAAAATTGACAAAAGCAAGAAGGAATTTAGCATTGTTTCAGCATCATGATGCCATTACGGGGACATCAAAAGCAGCTGTCATGCACGATTATGCTTTAAAATTGTTCGAATCCGTTCAAGATGTTATTTCAATACAAAGTTATTCTTTGCAAACTTTACTACTAAAATCATCCATACCTCAGCAAACTTTCCTTTTTCCTGATTTAGAACGTGAAACATATGAGCAATTACCAAAAAAAATTGAAATCAATTTAAAAGAGAAATCAAGAAAAATCATTGTTTTTAATTCTTTAGGACAATTTAAAGAAGATATAATTAAATTGCGAATTAATACGCCGGAAGTTATTGTTAAAAATAATCACGGTGAAATAATTCCTTATCAAGTAAATCCAGTTTGGAATCTATCTGAATCGATACAAAGAAGATCGAGAAATGATGAGTCATCTCAAGGTCCTGATCTTGTTATTAATAACGAATCATTTGAGTTATTCTTTTTAGCTAAATTAGAACCATTATCGATAACAACTTTTGTTATCGAGATATTTCCAAATGAAGATAATAGAGCTGTCATTTATTGTCATGACTGTGGATCGACTAATAATTTTCAAATTAAATCGATTCAAATAGGCGATGTACAATTAGAAAATAGAAAGTTAAAATTACTTTTAGATGGTCGATCAGGTTTATTGAAATCGATTACTGATAAGGAAAGTGGAAAGATGACACAATGTGGATTACAATTTGCCGCCTATCCATCAGCGCAATTCCATAGTGGTGCTTATTTATTTAAACCTGATCCAAATGCCAGAGAAATGGAACACGACATCTTAGAAGATTATCCTGGTCAACGAATTGTTATTATTAGTGGACCAGTTTCATCAAAATTGATTGTTGTTTATGGAAATTTTTTAGTTCATACTATACGTATTTTCCATTCAAATGGCCCTCTTGGTGAAGGTATTTATATTGAAAATACCGTTAATTTTGAAATGCCTCCAAAAAATCGCGAAACAGAATTATTTATGAGATTAAAAACTGAAATAAATAATGGTGATCCACCGGAATTTTATTCCGATTTAAATGGTTTTCAAAGTCAAAAACGTGTTAAAGTTGAGCGTGTTGGTATCGAAGGGAATTATTATCCAGCAACTACTCATTCTTTTTTGGAAGATAATGAAAAACGTGTTAGTTTGTTGATGGATCAGTCACATGGTGTTGCTGGTTGGCAACCAGGTTGGCTTGAAGCAATGCTAGATAGGCGAACATTATACGATGATTCTCGCGGTATGGGTGAAGGAATTGTCGACAATAAACCAACATTATTCAAATTTTGGATTTTAGTCGAAGATAATACATTAATACAGCCAAAATCTTATTCAACACCAAGTTTATTAGCTAACTATTTAAGTAATTCACTTTTATATCCACCAAATGTTTTCTTACTTGATTTAGATCCTCCTGAAATATTAAATAATATTAAATTCATTTTAAATCCATTACCTTGTGATGTACATTTAATGAATTTACGAACATTACCTGATTCAAGTTTGCATCATTTTCCATCAAATTCAGCATTATTTATATTACATCGTCAGGGATATTCATGTACAAATTCAATTGAAATTCAATCTTGTATACCGCTTTCGTCAAATCGTCATAATCCATTTCCAAAAATTCGACATACTAATATATTTAAACCTCATTTACAGACAACTGTTGCTAAAACATCTTTAACTGGAATTGAAATAATAAATGAGATCAGTTCTTTGGATCAACTGATGATAGAACCAATGCATATTCATGCCTACAATGTAACTTTTAGCTAGTACTATTGAATAAACATCTATAAATCTCAATTTGAGATTGATTAAAGACAATATTTCTAAACATTTCTTCTGGATTGTTAATCGAAAGATTGATTATACAAATCAGTATTGTCAACCTGAAAGAACAAAATTGTTCAACATTTTAACCCAATTTTTAAGATTGGTAATACTGACTTGAGATGAATCAAAGATTAATTATTCAACTAAATGTTACCAATATAAAGGAGCAAAGTTGTTCTAAATCATTTTCTATGAGTAAACAGCACTTCTAGGTTATTGATCAGAGATTGATTATCTCAGTCAATATTACCAACCTGAAAGAATCAAATCGTTTTTTATATTAAACCTTACTTCTAGATTGTTTGTCAAAGATTGATTATTGAAACCTTATTGCCAACATAAAAGAACAAAATTGTTCCACATTTTTAACTCCAATTTTTAAGATTTGTAATACTGACTTCAGATGAATCAAAGATTAATTATTCAACTCAATGTTACCAACATAAAGGAGCAAAGTTGTTCTAAATCATTTTCTATGAGTAAACCTTACTTCTAGATTGTTTATTAGAGATTGATTATCTCAGTCAATACTGCCAACCTGAAAAAATAAAATCGTTTTATATATTTAACCTTACTTCTAGATTGTTGGTCAAATATTGATCAAACAAACCGGTATTGCTCAATTCCAGTTCTCAAAGAACAAAATTGTTCCACATTTTAACCCAATTTTTAATATTGGTAATACTGTCTTGAGATGAATCAAAGATTAATTATTCAAAACTCAATGTTACCAACCGAGCAAAAAAATTCTTCTTTTATATATGCATGTATATATATACCCTTTATATATATATATTATATTTGAAAAAATTGGAAGGAGTCTTTCTTGAATACATATATTTAAAAACGTTATTCCTGATTTCACTTTACTTTTAACTTAGTTGAATGTTTCTCCAAACTTCGAAACCGTTTCTTCAATTCTAGAAAGTTCAAATCAAAGATTATATCACCATACTTTTTAAAATTTGTATTTGACATTTTTCGGTGCTTCTTACACCATCTTCAGAATGAACAATTTTATTGTACTTAACAACAATTAATAAAATATGAAGTTAAATTACACTTATAAAGTAATATTATAAACAGGTTACAACAGCAGGTTGGTTATGTATAGAAAAATTGGTAATTCTGATGATGGTGTAAGAAGGACCGAAACATGTCAAATACAACTTCAAAAATGTATGGTGGTCTAATCTTTTATTTGAACAACCTAGAATTGAAGAAACGGTTTCCAAGTTTGGAGAAACGTTGAACTAGGTTAAGTAAAGTGAAATGAGACATAACGTTTGCAAATATATATATATATAAAGATTTCACATAAACATGTGAAATAACAATCAATGATCAAACCACAATAAGAAATGGGAAAACAAGACTAAGATCTTTCAAACGTAACAAGCGGTCTTCGTCAAAAGAGTGAAAACCCCATCTGAAACACTAGATGCAGAGAACATCTGGTGAGGGGTTGAGAAGAGTGGGAGGGAAGAGTGGTATTATAAAAGGGTGAAAAGCGCAGGAAAGGACTAATGTCCAAAAAGGGATCTTGCGCTTAGTCCTTTCCTGCGCTTTTCACCCTTTTAAAATACCACTCTTCCCTCCCAGTCTTCTCAACCCCTCACCAGATGTTCTCTGCATCTAGTGTTTCAGTTGGGTTTTTGACTCTGACGAAGACCGCTTGTTATGGTTGAAAGATCTTTGTCTTCTTTTCCCATTTTCTTATTGTGTTTTGATCATTGATTGTTATTTCACGTGTTCATGTGAAATCTTTTTATATATACATTTGTGTACAATGGTAGCAGGTCTTCCCTTAAGCATATGTTATTAAAATAAGCAGCAGCTTCTGCATTGACCAATTTCTTATTGACACTCGCTAATGTTGTGTTAATATCTTTTGCTAACCTTCTTTGGAAGCTACCAGAGTCTCACCGCAGAGTGATATGAAAACTAGAGTGTCAACAAGAAATTGGTCAATGCAGATGCTGCTGCTTATTTTAATAACATATATATATATATATATTATATATATATATATATTCTTTTTATTACTAATATTGACTTCAGGAAATGTTAAAGATTGAATATTCAAGTCACTACGACCGACATAAGGGGAACAAATTTCCCTAATGATCAATTTAAGGTAACAATATGGACGTAAAGGGGAAAAAAAAAGTTAGTTTTATGTACTTCAATATCTTTCTAAATTTAATAAAACTGCCTTTAATATTAGATAGAAATAGTTTATTTCAGTACTATAAGAAAATAATAGTTTTATCTTTTTTTAAACCTGATTTCAAGTTGGTAACATTGACTTCATTTTCAATCAGAATCTGATTATTTTACTCATTGTTACCTCAATCTATAAGAGAGAAAAAAAAATGTTTTATCATTTGGTTTGTTATCATTGACTTTTAGAATCAACCAAAATTTATTCACTCAATATAATCAACCTCAAAGATAATAATAGTTTTATATATTTAAGTACTTTTTTTTTTTTATTCAAGTTAGTATTATTTTAACATTGTATATTGTTTGTGTTCAGCCAGTAGGGCCAACTTAACAAATAAAAAATTGTTCTAAAAATGAACAAATTATTAAAATATTTATTATTTATAAATTTAATATTAAGTTTTATTAATATTATGGAACAATATGAATGTTTTTTATTTTTAGACAAATTTGCTTCAATTATATTTATGCTAATGATTAATATATTTTTACAATTTGATGTATCAGATCTGAAAATCAATTTTAACTTTGACCTAAACTTTTATTGAGTTTGAATTTTGCATCAATGTCTGTTAAAAGTGACAGATATTTGCTTTCTTTGAATCTTGGAATTGTTTTTTTTGTTTTTGTTCAATTGATATATCTCATTTTGTAAGATATTTTAACAGTATTTATTTTGTTTTAAGTAATATCTCAATTAAGTTGTTTAAATTAGATCTTAAAATTCATTATCTGTACTTAGATCATGTTTTATTGTTTTTAATATGTACTTGAGTTCATTTTGACTTGTAAGACTGATATATTTTATGCTGTTTTTTTTTTTGTTTTATAATAATTGTATGGATCTTTGTTGTTTTATGTTTTAATGTTATAGGTGTTATTTATTTTAAAAAAACAATTTTTATTATTATTATTATTATTAATTTTATATGTGTTAAAAAAAGGGGGGGGGGGGTTGGTTATATTAGTGTTATAGACTGATGATATTGTTATCAGCAAGTCTGTAGATTATAAATTTAACTTCCGTACAGTTAATGTATTTCATAGGGATGAATTGATTTGTAAGGTATGAATCTAACTCCTTGAGAATGAATAATGACTAGAGTGATCTGCCATGTGAGGAATTAAAATAATTTGTTTTGAGATTTATTGACCTGTGATAAATTTTGGAAAAAAAATTTGAACTTGTAGGGGAAATTAATTGAATTGTAGGGAATGGTTTAAATTGTGGACTATGACGAGTTGTTTATTTTGGGGGGGGGGGGGGGGGGGAATTATATCATTCGTTTAGGTCAGTGTTTCCCAAACTTTTTCGAGTGACCGCCCCCTTGAGTCCATAAACCTTTAATTTAACACCCTTGAATAATAATCAGATACCTAGACTAAATAACCAAATGAGTAACATTTTAATAATTAAATTAAAATAATTACTAATCGAATATTTATTTAGAATCCAATAGATGTATTGTTTTTTTAGCATATTTATGCAAAAGAATTAATACACAATAAAAGAAACTTAGGTGAGAATATAATTTTAGCATAAAAATGAATTATCAAAACAAATAATTTTAAGAAACTATTTGCTAGAAGTTTACTTGTTGTGTTTTCAATTAAATTTAGAAATTATATTGCATGAACATTTTCAATTTATGGAAATAGAATCCCCGCTCCTTTTTGCATTACCGCCCCCCCCCCCCCCCCCGATATCAAATCAACGCCCCCAGGGGGGCGGTACCGCCCACTTTGGGAAACACTGGTTTAGGTGATGAGTTGCAAATGATGCAACTCATATGGGATGATATCATTTTTGGTGATGGTGAGTTTAAAGATATTATAATTCGTGAAAGGTGGATATTATTCATCGTGATGATGAATTGTAGAAGGTCAGTTGAGTATATCATTCATGGGAATTATTTATGAGTTATAGGAGATCTTACAACTCGTAGAGAATGATATCATTCATGGGTATTATTTATGAGTTATAGGAGATCTTACAACTCGTAGAGAATGATATCATTCATGGGTATTATTTATGAGTTATAGGAGATCTTACAACTCGTAGAGGTTGAAATAATTCTTGGGTATTATTTATGAGTTATAGGAGATCTTACAACTCGTAGATAATGATATCATTCGAGGGTATTATTTATGAGTTATAGGAGATCTTACAACTCGTAGAGAATGATATCATTCGAGGGTATTATTTATGAGTTATAGGAGATCTTACAACTCGTAGAGAATGATATCATTCATGGGAATTATTTATGGGTTATAGGAGATCTTACAACTCGTAGAGAATGATATCATTCATGGGAATTATTTATGAGTTATAGGAGATCTTACAACTCGTAGAGAATGATATCATTCGAGGATATTATTTATGAGTTATAGGAGATCTTACAACTCGTAGAGAATGATATCATTCATGGGAATTATTTATGGGTTATAGGAGATCTTACAACTCGTAGAGAATGATATCATTCATGGGAATTATTTATGAGTTATAGGAGATCTTACAACTCGTAGAGAATGATATCATTCGAGGATATTATTTATGAGTTATAGGAGATCTTACAACTCGTAGAGAATGATATCATTCATGGGAATTATTTATGGGTTATAGGAGATCTTACAACTCGTAGAGAATGATATCATTCATGGGAATTATTTATGAGTTATAGGAGATCTTACAACTCGTAGAGAATGATATCATTCGAGGATATTATTTATGAGTTATAGGAGATCTTACAACTCGTAGAGAATGATATCATTCATGGGAATTATTTATGGGTTATAGGAGATCTTACAACTCGTAGAGAATGATATCATTCATGGGAATTATTTATGAGTTATAGGAGATCTTACAACTCGTAGAGAATGATATCATTCGAGGATATTATTTATGAGTTATAGGAGATCTTACAACTCGTAGAGAATGATATCATTCATGGGAATTATTTATGGGTTATAGGAGATCTTACAACTCGTAGAGGATGAAATAATTCTTGGGTATTATTTATGAATTATAGGAGATCATACAACTCGTAGAGAATGATATCATTCATAGGTATTATTTATGAGTTATAGGAGATCGTACAACTCGTAGAGGATGAAATAATTCTTGGGTATTATTTATGAGTTATAAGAGATCATACAACTCGTAGAGGATGAAATAATTCTTGGGTATTATTTATGAATTATAGGAGATCATACAACTCGTAGAGAATGATATCATTCATAGGTATTATTTATGAGTTATAGGAGATCGTACAACTCGTAGAGGATGAAATAATTCTTGGGTATTATTTATGAGTTATAAGAGATCATACAACTCGTAGAGAATGATATCATTCATAGGTATTATTTATGAGTTATAGGAGATCATACAACTCGTAGAGAATGATATCATTCGAGGGTATTATTTATGAGTTATAGGAAATGATACAACTAAAAAATTATGGTTTCATTTGTGGTGATGATAAGGTTTGAGGATAATATTATTCGAAAAGGTTGATATCATTCTTTGTGATGATGAATTGATTGAGATGATATGACTAGTAGGGGTTGTTAAAAAACGGGGGGTTTATATTACTCGAAGGGTATGATATAACTCGTAAGGAAGGAATACTCGTAGGGGATGATAAGACTAGTGGGTGGTGGATGATATGACTCGTAGGGGATGTTAAAAAGCGTGGGGGTTATATGACTTGAAGGATATGATATAACTCGTAAGAAAGGAATACTCGTAGGGGATGATATGACTCGAAGAGTATGATATAACTCGTAAGAAAGGAATACGCGCAGGGGCTGTTAAGACTAGTGGGGGGTAGATGATGTATGATGTTAAGACTCATCGGCGGTGATATGGCTCGTAGGGGTTGATTTAACTTGTAAGAAAGGAATACTCGTAGGGGATGATAAGGCTAGTGGAGGATGGATGATATGGCTTGAAGAGTATGATATAACTCGTAAAAAAGAAATACTCGTAGGGGAAGTTAAAATTAATGGAGATAATGTATGACTCATAGGGGATGGTATGACTCGTAGATGATGTTAAAACTCATTGGAGTTGATATGACTCGTAGGGGATGATTTAACTTGTAAGAAAGGAACAGTCTTAGGCGATGATAAATTAGATATGGATGATATGACTCGTAGGGGATGATTTAACTTGTAAGAAAGGAACAGTCTTAGGCGATGATAAATTGGATATGGATGATATGACTCGTAGGGGATGATAAAGCTAGTGGAGGATGGATGATATGGCTTGAAGAGTATGATATAACTCGTAAGAAAGAAATACTCGTAGGGGAAGTTAAAATTAATGGAAATGAATGTATGACTCATAGGAGATGATATGACTCGTAGATGATGTTAAGACGCATTGGAGTTGATATGACTCGTAGGGGATGCTTTAACTTGTAAGAAAGGAACAGTCTTAGGCGATGATAAATTGGATATGAATGATATGACTCGTAGGGGATGATAAGGCTAGTGGAGGATGGATGATATGGCTTGAAGAGTATGATATAACTCGTAAGAAAGAAATACTCGTAGGGGAAGTTAAAAATTAATGGAGATAAATGTATGACTCATAGGGGATGATATGACTCGTAGGGGATGATAAGGCTAGTGGAGGATGGATGATATGGCTTGAAGAGTATGATATAACTCGTAAGAAAGAAATACTCGTAGGGGAAGTTAAAAATTAATGGAGATAAATGTATGACTCATAGGGGATGATATGACTCGTAGATGATGTTAAGACTCATTGGAATTGATATGACTCGTAGGGGGATGATTTAACTTGTAAGAAAGGAACAGTCATAGGCGATAATAAATTGGATATGAATGATATGACTCGTAGGGGATGATTTTTATGCCTATATGAGATGGATGATATGACTCGTACAGGGTGATAAAACTTTAAGAAAGAATACTCACAGAATTATAATAAAACTCCAAAGTAGCACCTACGGTTTACCAACTAAAATAGAAACCTTAATCTGTTTATATAGCTTCATCTACTAAAGAATCCTTTAAAAAATCAAATTCACATACCTTATATAAAACTCCTTATAATTTGTATTTACTTAAAAAAAAAAACACTTAAAGACTTAATATTTGAACTGAAAGAAACATGTATTTAAACCTTGCATTGCATGCCTTTTATACTTTTATCAATGTACTTAGAAGATTTGAATCTTTTTTTTTATATATATCAAATTTATATTGTTTAACATTTTTTTCAAATCCATTTCAAAATATTAACAAATATGTTGTTTATTTTAAAGTAAAAGTTACAAATTTGTATTCAGCTCTGCTCCAGATTGTTGTAAGAGCATTATTACTAGCTTTCTTGGAAAAGTTTGTTAAAATAATACTTATTTAGTATTTGGTTTTTATTTTTATTGTTATTGTTGTTGGTTTGCTGTAATTTTTTTTTTAATAATTTGTTTTATTATATATGCCTTAACGTATATATTGACGTCTAAATGACAGTAAAAAAAAAATTAGAAAAATGACTTAGATCTTTCAAACAAAACTATTTATTATTTTTATTATTAGTGATCTCTATTATTATTATTATTATTATTTCGTTCCTGTTATAATTATTTCTCTGGTTCATTTTGCATTATGAATTTTTTGAAAATTTCCGTTATTAGATTTTTAGTAAGTTTCTTTTGTATGTTCATAATCATTCTAATATATAAGTGTTTACAGGGTTTGTAATCTCGTAGTTACAGTGGCGTAGAAAACATTTTTGTTGCCACCCGGAGGCGGTCTTAAAATTTTGATAGAATAGGTGTGTTCTCTAATCGGGATTTGATCAATTTTCTAGGATATAAAAAAAAAACAAACTCTCGTTACCAACGTTTCGGTTTTATTTAAAACCTTTTTCATAGGCAGAAGTAAGAATTTTTTAACAAAGAAAATTAAATTTACAATATTTAAAGGAATAACAATGTAAATTTCATTTTTTAGTTAAAAAATTCTTATTTCTGCCTATGAAAAATTTCTGCCTATGAGGTTTTAAATAAAACCGAAACGTTGGCAACGAGAGTTTGATTTTTTATCCTAGAAAATTGACCGAATCCCGATTAGAGAACACACCTATATATATATAATGTTTTTTTTTTTTTGAGGTTTGAGGTCGAATGATTTTAAACTAGTCCTTTTGCTGACGTTTCGACATATATTTATGTCATCTTCGACATATATTTATGTCATCCTGAAGATGTCATAAATATATGTCGAAACGTCGGCAAAAGGACTAGTTTAAAATCATTCGACCTCAAACCTCCAAAAAAAAAAAAAAAAAATACATCATATAAATATTGGGTCAAGAAAACAAATCATGATGAATATATATATATATATATATAGGTTACTTTCTCGACCACTGCTATTACAAGTTCACAGAAGGGGTAAGCAGGAGTTGTATGTTTATGACCAAAATCCTCAAGAACCCCTTCTGTGAACTTTATATACATATATAGATGTATGATAAAACCATACATTACAAAACTAAAATATATGGAATACAGAATAGTCTGGGCTTTGACCTGCCAGTCTTCTTCTTTTTTTTTCCATCTTCTCTTGATGACGACTGTTGTCGAAATGTAAATCGTAGTAAATGCTTTGTTGTATTCTAAGTTACATTATTTGCATTTAATACTTTGATCATTTCATATCGATCATAATACTTGTTTTTTTACAAAAAAAATCTCCGTTTATAAGGAATATGATAAAAAAAACATTGGGTTGACCAATAATTTATGTAAAAAATTTTAAATAAGACATCTTTATTGTAAAAATCTGTGATACAATATGCTATGTTGTCGTTGTATATATATATATATATATATATATGCATATGCTTATTATTGACGTTTTATTGTACTAACTTTTGTGTTTTACAAAAATATTAAAAAAAAAGTAAAAAAAAATTACAATAGTAAATTGAAAAATAAGTCATTTATGTGAATAATTATTTATAGAACAATTGTTGTAAATAATAAAAGAATTAGTTGAAATGTTCATGTATATATGTATTAAAGGTCATTTGTTTTCTGTGTGTATATATTTATGTGATATGGTTTTATGTGGTTCTTTTAATAAAAATATTTTTATGTGACTTATTGTTTTATTAAATTTAATTTTATTACTTTTTGAAATAATTTTTTTTTAGTTTGGTGTAACGGTATATAATATTATATATAAAGTTCAAAAACCACATGGAAAAGAAATAAATGCTCTGAGGCCTTTCACACTTTGTCATCAGAGAGCAAAGTAAGAAAAAAGAATGTTTCAAGAACCGAGCTGTTGCTTTCGTTTTTCTTACTTTGTTTGCTCTCTGATGACAAAGAGTGAAAGGCCTCAGAGCATTTATTTCTTTTCTTTTTCCTTGTGTTTTTGGACTTCACTGGTTGCATCACGTGTTTTTTTATGATTTTTTTGCAAAAATATGTACGAGGTGTGTAAATAAAGTAGTGAGACTGATTTTTTTTTAAATTTTCTATTCTAATATAATTACAATGTGATATTGTCACCTTCAAAATAGTTCCCTTCGGAAGCCACACAGCGCTGGAGACGGTCCTTCCAATCATTGTAGCATTGCTGGAACTCGGATTCTGGAATGGCCTTCAGCTGGTCGGTTACAGCAGTTTGTACGAGGTGTGTAAATAAAGTAGTGAGACTGGCAACGTCGCTTTCGGTCTGGCAACGCTGGAGACGCGTGGCCTTGAGTAGCGTCAGGTGCACGTGTGATGCGCCTCCAGTATGAATCTGAACTTGCCACAGTCATTTGTTTGTCCGTAGCGTTGGTTTTCGTGAAATGGTTTTTTCTTGAGCGTTTTAAAAATGAGTGACCTCAAAGTTGAGCAGCGGTGTGCAATCAAATTTTGCTTCAGACTTGGACATAATGCAACCGAAACTTTTGAAAAACTTCAGGAGGCCTATGGAGAACGTGTTTTATCAAGAGCACAGGTTTTTCGGTGGTTTAAGGAATTTTCAGAAGGAAGAGAGTCGATTGAAGACGAACCACGACAAGTGGGTGTTGCATCACGACAACGCGCCCTGTCACACTGCCATCTCAATAAACGAGTTTTTGGCCAGTAAAAACATTCCTGTTGCTCCTCAGCCTCCTTATTCACCAGACTTGAGTCCTTGTGACTTTTTCCTCTTCCCGAGATTGAAAAATCACCTCAAGGGAACTCATTTCGGGACACTACAAAACATACAAACTGCTGTAACCGACCAGCTGAAGGCCATTCCAGAATCCGAGTTCCAGCAATGCTACAATGATTGGAAGGACCGTCTCCAGCGCTGTGTGGCTTCCGAAGGGAACTATTTTGAAGGTGACAATATCACATTGTAATTATATTTGAATAGAAAATTTAAAAAAAAATCAGTCTCACTACGTTATTTACACACCTCGTATGTATATAATTTTTATATATAAAGTTCGTGAGTTTGTTTGTTCACCCACTTTCCGGGGAGGTAGAGACCTGAAATTAAATATATATTATTTATTACCTGAATAATGTTAAATAAAAGAAAATTATCACTATATTCCTAAAACTGAAGCCAGGGTAACGATGAATCAGGTAATTATCACATTGATGTGAATTTATTAAACTGCATAATTCAAAGTGAAATACCTGGTGAAGAAACAAGATATAAATCCATAGATACTGTTGTCAATCACGACGAATCAGGTAATTATCACATTGATATGAATTTAATAAACTGAATAATTCAAAGTGAAATACCTGATGAAGAAACAAGATATAAATCCATAGATATTGTTGTCAATCACGACGAATCAGGTAATTATCACATTGATATGAATTCAATAAACTGAATAATTCAAAATGAAATACCTGGTGAAGAAACAAGATATAAATCCATAGATATTGTTGTCAATCACGACGAATCAGTTAATTAAACAGTAAAATTTTTAATTTCATTGGAACTACCAGGAATGCCACTGCATATTTTATCTTTGAAAATTGGTTTCTCCATCATACTAAGAAATTATAACGCAACGCGACTATGCGATGGGACTAGGCTATCAGAAAAAAAATTAATGAATAACATAATTGAGGCAACCATTTTAAAAAGGAAAACACCAAGGGGAACGTGCACTTTACCACGCATTCCTATGATGCCAACGGATACACCATTTGAATTCAAACTTCTACAGTTTCCTGTACGACTTGCCTTTGCACTGACCATTAACAAAGGACAGGGACAATCATTGCAAATATGTGGATTGAATTTGATAAATTCATGCTTCTCACATGAACAGTTGTACGTTGGGTGTTCACGAGTTGGAAACCATAAAATTTATTTGTTCTTGCACCAGATAGGAAAACGAATAAGGTTGTATATTTACAAGCACTGCAATAAAAAAATATATTGGCAGAATATTTTTTACATCAAGAAGTAATAAACAGGTAAGATAAAGTTCACCATCAATATTCTAATAGTTTAATATATCATGGAATCATTTGTAAGATATTACTTAAGTAAAATATACTTAGTACAGTGGAACCTCTACATACGAGAGAAAATCCAAGTTACGAGAATTTCCAGATGGTTCCGCAAGGTGGCCAAGTTACGAGAATTTCCAACGAGAGAGGTGTTGGCTAAATGGGAGGAAATTGCTGATTTCGTTGAAAAGAAACACCCAGAAAAAGTGGCTACTAGTCGTGCTACAGCTCTTTTTAATGACACTTGCCTTACACATTTCCGTAACATTTTGAAAGGGAGGCAGAGGCAAACCTTGGATAAGTTTTTCTTCAAAAGACCTATAGAAAGTGAAAGTGTTGCGATTCCAGCTAAAAGGGCAAAAGAAAGCGAAGAAAAGTAAAAACTGATACAGTAATGTTAAAAAGCAGAAAAAGTGCATAAATAAATTAGTGCCGTAAAAAAACTTAGTTTTTCATAAAGTTAACTTTAATTTTAAGTGGAATTGTTCATAATAAATGCTCATAATAAACTCGCATTTTATTTCGTTAATATCATCTTATTTATTTTATTACTGTATTTTCATGTTCAGTCACTATTTGAATGTGTTTTTAGTAATCAGGAAGATGTGTTCATAGTTATTTAGGGTTAACTTGAATGATTTTGGGAGGCCGGGAACAAATTAATTGGTTTTCAGTTATTTCTTATGGGAAAAATTCGCTCTAGATACGAGCACGATCCGGGAACGAATTAATCTCGTATGTAGAGGTTCCACTGTAATTTGTACAACTATAAATGTACATGACATGCATGTCAAAGAAGCTAAAGGTAACACTCCGTTCACTAACAGTTGGCGTTACGAGGGTCAACTAGTATTAAATAACAAATAATATTAAAGTCCTTGAAATACATTTTGTTTGTGATCTTAAATTCTCAAATTGATCGACTAAGAAATCATATTTTCTTTTTGTTTAATAAAATTGAAAGATATTTGCATAGTTATAAAACCTTTTTGCAAAAGAATTTCATATACAACTAAATGCGCATAATATAATTAGTATAAAATCAATAAGTTTACAAAATTATAATTCGATATCAGTTGCAAATAGAAATATTATTTCAAAATTAAATTAAATGCTAATTAGACAAAAATAAACTGTACAATTAATATAAACATTTCTTAAAATGATGACCATACAACATATTGAGAATACAAGATGATATTTTATAATACAAATAGAATACTTGTAGTATTAGATAGGAAATTTGTTATACTTTGAAGATAAGGATAGTGTTATTCATATCAAAAAGAAACTAAAGTTTGTCAGTTCTTCAGGTTTCAAATCAAACTCTCATTGTCAATGTTTCGGTTCTTATTTAAAACCTTTTTCATAAGGTTTATTTACTTCTTCAGAACATGAAAACAAATAAGGTCTATGAAAAAGGTTTATTTATTTTAAATTTATTTTTTTGTGCGATTAGATACTCCTGTGTTGTATGCTAGTTTTGCAATTTGCTTTACGTTGTTCTATTCGTGGAATTCTTAGCAGGGATCTTTGTTATTATATTAAATATAATTTTATATAATATATACTATAAGTATTAATTGTTAAATAGAGCAGATTCTCCATTCATGATTTTTTTCAGCAATTGTTCTTGTTTTCTAATCATATTTTTATACTGCAAAGGCAATGAATATAACAAATATTTGATAAAATTTCCCAGTGACATACTGGAGGCAATAACATAGTCCAAATTTGATAACATATATTAAGGACTAACTATAACTAAATTATACAAGAAAACACAAGCTTTCGGCCATCTTCAGGTAAAAGAAAATAAAAGAACAGACAAATAACAATAAAGAACAGTATTTTACTTTCTTATCTGAAGATGCTCTACAAGGTCGAAAGCTTGTGTTTTCTTCTATAATTTAGTTAGTTAGTCCGTTAACACATATTATTAGTTATTAGACTATGTTATTGCCTTCAGTATGTCCCTGGAAATTTGTTTGTTATTTTCATTGCATTTTCTGCAACATAGAAATGTGATTAGAAAAAAAGAGCTGAAAAAAAATCATGAATGCAGAATCTGCTCTGCAATTTAACAATACATGCTTAAATGGATATCTGCTCCCAGTTTATACAAATAAGTAATAATATGTATATAATACTACGCATAACATATAATATTCAATGATGACGCTTTATTTATTTTATGTTTCAATGGGCGATGGATTGAAAGTTAAGATATCAGTTTGTCCACCAATCAACTGAAATGCTGATTGGAATTATTCTAGCACTGCTTCTAGTGAATCATGGGTAATAGTTAGGAAAAGATCGTCAACGTATTTATATAAAAATGGAATTCTAAAAAGTATTTCATATTAATTACATCAAGGATAATTATTCACCAGATGTGGTAATGATGATTGTTTGTACATTAAATTAATATTTATTTAAAAAAAACTGAAATAAGGGGACTATTTTAAAATGAAACAATTTAGATGGCATTTGATTAGTGGATGTAAGAACCTTAGTCATTGTAAAAAAGCGCGAATACACTCCTAGTTTAGTTCTCCGCGTCCGTTTGCACCTTTAAACCTTTTTTATTCTGTGTAAAATTATTTGTGCTAACCAGTTAATGCCTTCAATAATACTTCAAAAAGTAAGTACGAATTCCTGTTTAACTTATTTGCGTATTTTCATTGTTTTGTTAATTAGTTTAATGTTAAATATTACATAATTCCTGTACCATAATGTATTCATTATGTGACGGCGTCATGAAGTTAATATCTTAATTTCATTATAATATTACGTATATACATTTATTTTATATGTTAACCTTTATATTTATGTTATAATTATACTATAAGTATAAAAAAGAAAACTTTTATGCTTCTTTTACACTTTTTTTATACTTTAAAAAATTAGCATTAACACAGCATTCAATTGAATAATAATTGAATAAATGTATCATAAAACTTACGATTTAGTGCAATAAAGTGTTTTAATTTTTAAATCGTCAAGTTCAATTACCAAATGTTTAAAATATATTACAGGTTTCCAACAAAGAGGTGCTGTCAATTTCATTTAAAATAATTCTAATATTAATACCCATGCAAGAATAATTTTCTGCAAAAATAATTATTTTAATAGGCTAAATAAAGATACTAAAGATATGAATGCCTGATATTAACTTCAACATTTAACTTTATCACCTCTAGTTGCATTAGGTATTGTGGATCATAATTATTAATGACTGATTTAATCATTAGTGTTAGTTTAATTTATGGGTAATTTAACTTAATTTCTATTTGTGAAACTGTTGAAGATAAGTTCCATAAGGAATAGTTTCATGGAAGACAAAATGAAATATTTTAAGGTTATTTCACTACTGGCTTATTCCACTAAATCTTTTTCGAGAATTTCATTTGAAAACAACTCATTTCTTTTGTAATAAACATTGTATTAGGCAAACTATTATAAGGTATAGTTTAAGTATAAATGTCGTAGTTTAATATATGTTTGTTTTGTTTCATTTTTAAAAAAATAAAAGAAACAGCTTTCTTAAATTAAGTTTCCATGAAATACCCAATGGAGCTTCAAGATTAGACAATATAGTAAGGTACTATCACATTTCCGGTTGAAAGCGATTAATCATTTTCAATTAATTGTTTAATATCTAATATATTTAAGAGAACAATTCACTAAATTTCTGAACTCATATTGAAAAGGGTGTAAAAGGGCTTCTTTTAAATTTCATTGTGACATTAATTCTCTAATTCTAATCCTTAAAAAAGAATAATATTATAATTGAAATATGAAAATTAACTTTCAATAAAATAATTTTTTATTTGAAAATGCATCCATTTTCCATAATTTTATTTTCATTGGATAATTTATTGAAAATCTATCACCCATACAATGCTCCTCATATCCACTTGAGATAATATTCTACTTGTTTTCTCAGTTTTTATGGAACAAGTAAATAATTGCAAAGTCAAAAATCGAACTAAGTAAGTTACTGTGGGAATTATTTTAAATACAAAATTACTGGAATATAATTTCTTTTATCCAAAATAGTATTCCTTCACATGTGTCTTAATTGTTCAATCTTTAGCTAATAATTATAAGATGTTTTATGTTTGTTCCATCACCGGACGATGAAGTATAAAAATAGTAGATTTATTATCGTGAAAACGAAACAGTTACTTTTCCAAGCTCTAATATTATCCAAAACAAAGGAGTTCTTAAACACACGAAGAACTCTATGTCTGATAATTATTTATATGAGTCCTAATTGTTTAAAGAAAATTTTGAAGCTTAATAAAGAAATTAAAATCCAAAGTTGATATTAGATATGAAAAAGTGAAGCTAGAGATATCAGATATGGAGTTTGATGAGCCTCAGGCACTCAGATAGAATCTGATTATTTATCAGTTTGGTCCAAAACTAAATGTTTATATCTACAATAAATGAAATGAAATCATTAAATTGATTATCTGTAAATCTGATAATACTTTATCATAAATTATATTATAACTTCATCACAATAGTCACATTAATATAAAACTCTAAATTCAGTTGACTTTTAAAGAGTTTGAAGTAATGTTGAGTGTAGGCCAATCCAGATTTTTATAATTGTTAGACGAGATTACAGTATATGTACAATAGAGTATTTCTAATATTATTTGCTTTTGCCTAAAAGTTATACAGTTCTTACATAATCATAACTATTTATTTGCCAATATTTATCATTTTCTATTACTCTGACCTATAGCGTGGTTAGAAAATTTTTGAATATATTCCACTCTTGAACACTCAGTTATCAAAAACATGTCAAAAATGCACTCAGGGTTCTATGAAACCTGTAAATACATTGAAATCTTCAAATCAAATTTATATTTAACTTCTAGTAATGTTAACATCTTGTGTTTTAAACCGAATATCAATCGATTAAATAATTAAATCATTTCTGGAAGTAATATGAAAAAGTTATTATATTTTAAACTTAAATTATAACTGTTATTTGTAATCCCTTATTCTTTAAAAAAAAAATGTATTCCAAATCAGCAGAACTACTATTTATGAAACTGAGGAGCCACTTATTAACTCTGTAAATAAGAAAACTTATAAATATAATTTACTTTTGAATAAAATAGCAAAAGGATTCTAATGTAGTGCAATCAGTTATTATGTGGTATTTACTCATTGTAGGGTAAAAATCTAATGAAATGGTCTCCACATATAAAAATTTTAATGATATAAACAACGCGTTTCGAACACGTAGTTCGTGTTCTACGTGTTCGAAACGCGTTGTTTATATCATTAAAATTTTTATATGTGGAGACCATTTCATTAGATTTTTTTTACCCTACAATGAGCAAAAGGATTGTTTTATACAATTGCTGCTTGAAATGCTATGAAATATTTGTTTGTTTTCATAATATAGTAAGACCTAAAAAGTTGTTATAGTGGGGGTAGGTTTCCCAGTAGGGTGTAAGCGAACTTTTGGACTCTCTTGTAATAGTTGGTTGCTTGCAGGTGTGAACCAGTCAGTCGCTGTAGAACTTCAAATCGACTAGTCCAAAGTTATATCTCAGGAATCTAAGGTAAGATATATTATTTTCATCACTTCTCTTGATATATATTTTAAGAAGTATTGTTTACAATTATTTTACACTCAGTACCTGTATTAAAAGTTAAATTATTGTACTTCTTTTTGATCTACCAATATCAAACAAAGTGTCAGTTCATATAGTATGACTGTGAGTCACTTCATACAGTCAGTTTTAAAAGTTAGAATTTATAAAGCTAATCTAAAGTATAATTTCTATTCAATACTTTATTACTGTAGTAATAGTAATTACAGGGATTACAGTAACAGTAGACATTCTAATGTACTTAGCTTATTCATTTGACAAAACTAACTTCATTTCGAACTTTAGGTTGACATTAGTATATTATATATTTTAAATTATAATTATATTATTATTGAAATGTGTGTATTGTTGCAGGTACAGTCGAAAGGATACCTGTACACAGGTTAGTGAGTTTACTGTTATAATAATATTATTGGGCAGTGGTACCACAATGCCATATTTGAATATATTGTTTATATATTTTTAATAATCTTATCTACACTACACTTGGTTTAAATAGGAAACACTGTCCACAAGGGATTATAGCACGCGTATAGACACTTATAACATAAGCTTATATCTCTTAATATCTATACAGAGTGTAGGAATGTATATATCTCTATCCGTTTAACTTTATATATATATCTATGTATGTATGTATCTAAGTTCCAGCACTATATGCAGCTGGGATTTTTAAGTACAGTCGAAAGGATACCTGTACACAGGTTAGTGGTGAACATGTACACTCATATAATAATATTATTGGGCAGTGGTACCACAATGCCAAATTTGTACCAATATTGTTTATACACTTTTAATAATCTTATCTACACTACACATAGTTTAAATACACCGTCCACAAGGGATTATAGCACGTATACAGACACATAACAAAGCTTTTGTTACACAGAATGTATGAATACATATATTCCTATCTGTTAAGTTTTATATATATGTGTCATATTACAAAAATATATTCTTATTTCAGATATATTGTCAAGTAGTATATTATATATGTGTAATCGTTATTTGAGGTGTAATGTCTCATGCAACATAAACTGCCGAGGCATAAAACGTTTTTATATTGTTATATAATATGTATATATCCTTATTTAAGGTGTTCTATTTCATGTATTATATACTATCTAGGTATAAAACATGTTTACATGATGTCATATTACAAATATATATCCTTATTTCAGGTATATTGTCTCATGTAACATAAACTATCAAGGTATAAAACGTGTTTATATTACATATATATATATATACTTATTTCAGGTGTATTGTCTCATGTAACATAAACTATCAAGGTATAAAACGAGTTTATATTATATATATATATACTTATTTCAGGTGTATTATCTCATTTATTATACACTATCGAGGTATAAAACTTTTTTAAACGATGTCATATTAAAAATATATATCCTTATTTCAGGTATATTGTATAGTTCAGGTGTATGTAATATATACTATCAAGGTATAAAACGTGTTTATATTATGCTATATGACATATATATATATATATCCATATTTCAGGTATATTTTCTCATGTATTACATACGATCGGCGTATAACACATGTTTAATCGATGTCATATTACAAATATATGTCATTTTAAGGGTACTTCATCATGTATACATGGTAGGGGTATAAAATGTGTTATTATGTCATATTACATATGAATATATATTTATCTTTATTTTAGTGTACTTTCTCATGTGGTGGTGTTGCATGTTTAAACTGTCGCATGTATGGTGGTGGGTGGGGTACAATGTAGTTCGCCTCCGCGTGGTGTACCCTGGGTGATGCCAAATGAACTACATGTCTACATCTTAAATCATGCCACAGTCAAGGCAGATACAACTACAATAACGACGACGCCCTCATCAGGCAGAACAGATATCGAGTATTTAATATATTAATTAGGAATGCAGGCGAAGTGAACAGCGCTAAGTTCAGTGAGCCGAAGTGTGTTTTGATTGACAAGATTGTTGATATATCCTTTATATTAGAAGCTGGGGCCTCCACAAAAATGATCCAATTCTACCAAAATGACAACTACTCGATGTACACTATCAAGAGAAGGAGAGTATTGGCCTCTAGAATGATGTACACTATCATGAGAAGGAGAGTATTGGCCTCTAGAATGATGTACACTATCATGAGAAGGAGAGTATTGGCCTCTAGAATGATGTACACTATCATGAGAAGGAGAGTATTGGCCTCTAGAATGATGTACACTATCATGAGAAGGAGAGTATTGGCCTCTAGAATGATGTACACTATCATGAGAAGGAGAGTATTGTCCTCTAGAATGATGTACACTATCATGAGAAGGAGAGTATTGGCCTCTAGAATGATGTACACTATCATGAGAAGGAGAGTATTGGCCTCTAGAATGATGTACACTATCATGAGAAGGAGAGTATTGGCCTCTAGAATGATGTACACTATCATGAGAAGGAGAGTATTGGGCTCTAGAATGATGTACACTATCATGAGAAGGAGAGTATTGAGCTCTAGAATGATGTACACTATCATGAGAAGGAGAGTATTGGCCTCTAGAATGATGTACAATATCATGAGAAGGAGAGTATTGGCCTCTAGAATGATGTACAATATCATGAGAAGGAGAGTATTGGCCTCTATAATGATGTACACTATCATGAGAAGGAGAGTATTGGCCTCTAGAATGATTATTAGAATTAAGAAAGATATACTTTGGCAGTTTAAAATATTAGAAGATATGGACAGAACGACGAGATGGAGTCTGTACATGCAGAAAGCTGGGATACTAATAATCATTTCTGTATTAGTACAGTTATAACCCACCAAATAAGTCTTTACATATATACATAATCACGGACATACAAACATAGAAATACATACACACGCATATATATATAAAGTTTTCACATAAACACGTGAAATAACAATCAATGATCAAACCACAATAAGAAAGAGAAGAAGTGAATTGACGGAGGGACGACAGTCAACTAAAGAACTCACTGTGTGAGGGCTAAAGCAGTGCTGCCGCAAAGGAGACAAATAAAAAAGGAACTAGGAAGTCGAGAGCAAAAATAAAAAGGAAAAAAAAATGTTTTTGAAAGGTAGAAAAAGGTTAAGAAAAGAAAAAATAAATAAAAAACTAACGATTTAAATTCAAGCCAGGTTTCGAGCGTGCCCCCAGGAGCCAAATGTGGGCTTCCTCAAAAGCTTTTAAAGTAACTTGTCTGTTATGACTGGGGATTTGTTTAAGATATATATTAAGATAATATATATATATATATATTTAAGACTATATAATATATATATATATATATATATATATATATATATATAGTCACAAACACATAACTTTGCTCCCTTATGCATCATTAATGGTGGAGGTACTCGTATAGCATGCTTAAACAGTCTCGCATGTTAAATATATATATACAAGTGTACTGTCGCATGTATTATACTCATGTGTATGTATACACAGCATATACTGATACACATAAACAATTAAACATCCAATTTAGACATTTAATTATACTCAATTTGGATATTATATACCCAAGAATTTTTACATTATGTTTATTTATAATAATTAAATATTCTATTTACTTATTTTTGATGTAGTGGTATTGTCTCTTCTGATATTAGATTGTTCATATTTGAAAAAGACATCCATATTTAACATATTTATAATTAGTGTAGACTTAAAAAAATATTTAACATTAATAATAAGGTTATTATTCAAAGCAATGTTTTATTTTTTAGCTTTTTTTACGATCATCACCACTGGCAGGAGGGAATTTATTTATTTACTAGACTAACCGTGACTGTTTGTGTCACTCAGAAATTATAACAATAGGTAATGAAATTAATTCACTGAACATGATTGACAGGGATAATTTTAATTGCTGTTTCTTGTTATTAAAGCACGAAAAGAGATTCATATATGGCCCAAACTTTTGATATAGTATTCTTAACATTATTCAAGATATATACACAGTAACTATATTTAACAAAATAAAAATAATTTAAAAGTAAAAAAAATAATTTATTTTGTCATATAAATAAATAAAACTTAAATATATATTTAATTATTTTTAGTTTATGTATATAATTCAATATATATATATCACTCAAAATTCGAAAAAAACTATCCAAACTGGACAAATCAGCTCAAAAACGAAGAAAAGCAACACACAGAGAAAGAGACACACTTACAAACTCAAATTTTCGGATGATCCGTCTTCAGGAGGAAATTTGAGTTTGTAAGTGTGTCTCTTTCTCTGTGTGTTGCTTTTCTTCGTTTTTGAGCTCAATATATATGTAAGGTTGTTTAACAAATGACTATCGATATTTACATATATATATATAAAAAATTAAAATTTATCAGGACTCTGTTAGTTCTTCAGGTTCAAATTAAACTCTCATTCTGAACGTTTTGCTTTTTATTTAAAACATTTTTCATAGGCCTACAAAACAGAGGAAATGTAAGAAACAATTCAATCGTTCAAAAATCAAACATACAGGACAAGTGCAATTAATTACTTTGTAATGTAATACTTAGTTTTTCTTTTTCAAAATTTATACTTCTGCCTATGAAAAAAGTTTTAAATAAAAACTGAAACGTTGGCAATGATAGTTTAATTTGAACCTGAGAAACTGACCGAGTCCCGATAAACTATTCCACGGTCGACACTTTTATCAATATATATATATATATATATATATACCATGATAAACGAAAAACGGTCCGGCAGGACAAATAACAATTAAAATAAGCAGTGACACATAAACAGAAACACAACAAAGACTCACTTATCAATATTTCGACCGTAATGGCGGTCGTCCTCAGGAGAAGAAGTGAATTGACGGAGGGACGACAGTCAACTGTCGTATATATATATATATATATATATATATATATATATATATATATATTAATATCAATGATCAAACCACAAAATGAAATGGGAAAAAAGTCTAAGATCTTTCAACCATAACAAGCGGTCTTCGTCAAAGTCAAAAACCCAACTGAAACACAAGATTCAGAAACATCAAGTTGAGGGGTTTTTCACTTTGACGAAGACCGCTTGTTGTGGTTGAAAGATCTTAGTCTTTTTTTTTTTTTCATTTCATATTGTGGTTTGATTATTGATTGTTTCATTTCACATGTTTATGATCATATATATTTATTAGTCAAGGTTGGTAGCAATCCTTCTTGTAATCATGTTTCTATAAAAATTTTATGCCAATTTCATGTTTGATTACCTTTTCAGAGAGTTTCTCTAATGTCCTACAGGCTTGTTTCTCAGTTCCTCGGGGAATAAAAAAAAAACTGGCCCAAACTTTTCCTTTCTTATTAACACATTTTGACACTACGTCAGAGTCGGTCTACGATCCCGAAACATATCGTTGTTTTATTGAAAATAATATTTAGTTAGTTATTAAATAGTGTTAGATATACGAGTAAATAGTGTCAGAATGTGTACATATGAAAGGAAAAGTTTGGACCAGTTAATTTTCATATTCTCCGAGCAACTCAGAAGAGCCTGTAGGACATTAGATAAACTCTCTAAAAAGGTATCCAAGCATGATATATATATATATATATATATATTCAGGTAACTCACCACAAATTAGAGAAGATAGTCGCTCTAAGGCCTTTCGTTTTCACGTCGTCAGAGAGCAAGTGAATACAAGTTGTAAGCAGGTTATGAATTTTGATTTAAAGAAGGAGTAAGATTGGCATCATTGACAGTATTTTCCCCTTTATTTTAGGGAAAAATACTGTCAATGATGCCAATCTTACTCCTTCTTTAAATCAAAATTCATAACCTGCTTACAACTTGTATTCACTTGCTCTCTGACGACGTGAAAACGAAAGGCCTTAGAGCGACTATCTTCTCTAATTTGTGGTGAGTTACCTGAATATTTATATCACGTGCTATTGTGACAATTTTATATATATATATATATATATATATATATATATATAGTTCCATGTGCATAAAGAAACATAGAGAAATTAAAAACATACACTTACAGTCTCTAATTTTCGGTTGAACCGTCTTCAGGAGAGATAAGAGAGGGAAACCAAGCGCACTGGTACAGAGACGGTTGGAGACCAAAAATGTTGCCACATACGCGCCCGGTCAAAGAGAATAAGGTAGACAAGAATCAATTTAAGATTAAATTAAAATAGGAATATGAAAAATAATAGCAAACACAAAAACAAATAAAATAATAAAAACTGAGGGATGAACAGAAGAAATGATACATAAATAAAAATTAAAAATTATGGACTAAGCTTTAATAAAAAATACAGAATAAAACTCAAAATAAATTAAATAAATGAAAAATATGTAAGATAAAACATAAAAACTATATGCAGAGACTATTATATTAGTTTCTTGTCTCTGCATCTAGTTTTTATGTTTTATTTTATATTGTTACTCCTCTTGAATTTTGAACTTGTATATATATATATATTTATAAAAAGCTTTCACATAAACACGTGAAATAACAATCAATGATCAAACCACAATAAGAAATGGGAAAACAAGACTAAACAAGTCTTGTTTTCCCATTTCTTATTGTGGTTTGATCATTGATATATATATATATATAGATAAAAAGATTTCACATAAACACATGAAATAACAATCAATGATCAAACCACAATAAGAAAATGGGAAAACAAGACTAAGATCTTTGAACGATATTTACAATTAATATTATAAACGGTCTCTTCAAACTGGATACTTTCGTTACGAGGGCAATAGCCTCTTCAAAGAGGGTTGACAGCTAGCGGATGGTTTTTTACTCTTTCTTACTGTACTCCTTTGTTTCCCCAAACATCCCTTTCTGGACATTAGTCCTTTCCTGAGCTTTCACCCTTTTAAAATACCACTCTTCCCTCCCACTCTTCTCAACTCCTCACCAGATGTTTTCTGCATCTAGTGTTCAGTTGGGTTTTTCACTCTGACGAAGACCGCTTGTTACGGTTGAAAGATCTTAGTCTTGTTTTCCCATTTTCTTATTGTGGTTTGATTATATATATATATATATATATATATATATAGGTGTATTATCTAATCGGGATTCAGTCAAATTTTTCTAGGTTCAAAAATCAAACTCTCATTGCCGACGTTTCGGTTTTATTTTAAAACCTTTTGATAGGCCTACAAACAAAGGATAATAAGAAATCACATATCAATATCCAACATATAAGAACAATATGAAAATGACTTGTTACAAATTATGAATATTATAAACAGAAGTATTTAGAGATAAATAAAACAATATATAACTTACAGAAGTATGAATGAGAGTTTGATTTTGGAACCAAGAAAATTTGACCGAAATCCGATTGGACAACACACCTATTCTATCAAACGGTCGATATATTATTGAATCTGAAAATAGGGACGCAAATTACATGGGTACCCGTGCTAATTTCAGGAGAACCACATTTTTTTAATAAAGTATTAAATAAAAACAAATATAATTTATTATAATAACATAAATGACTATTTATATATTCCTTGAAGTACGGAAGTCGAGATTCCGTACTTCAAGAAACGGTACTTTCAAGTTTCCTTACTCTTTTTTTTTACTTAGGAATTGCATAAATTATCATCCAGGTATTGGTAATTTACAATGAGGGCAGAGTGAGACAGAGTAGCCTAGGCTACTTCACTTTCTTTGTCTTAAGGATAATGTAAGTAACAGGCATGATTACGGTTATATGCCTATATTTAGAATAGAGTAAACGTCTAAATGAATTATTGATTTTAATATAATAGAATATAACTCTAATATTAAAGCATATCGTTTGCGACAAACAAAATACATATATATATATATATATATATATATATAGAGCATATTCTGTAATATGAAATACAACAAATTGTATGTTAATATTAAGAATATTTTAAGTTTAGTTTTTAGTCAGAGCAGAGCATAAATTTAAAAGGAAAAAGGAAATATTGAAACAAAAATCACCGTTATTTATACAAGAGCTTTTATATTTACACTGTACATACTTTTATTTAGCTACATATGTAATTTGACTCACATTTGAAACCCCTTTTTAATATTTATAATGAGTTACACCTGGTTCAGGTAATTGTGGTGGCATTACAGGTAAAAAAAATGTATCCCTACCTAATTCTGTTAAAATAAATGAACCTCCCATAACAGCAAAGAAACAAGCTAACATAAATGCTTTTCCAAATCTTGGTTTCATATTAACATCATACCTATCATCTCCAAAGATATTTGCTAATGGATGAAGAACTTCTCCAAAATTCCTTTTATATTCTGGATAATCCCATGGATAAAATGGATCTCGTGAATCTGCTGAAGTTGGTGGTACATTAGGATAATCACCAATTCCGTAACCATCATCTGGATAAATTTCGTATTCTTCTTTTAATAAACCATACTTCTTTGCAGATGCTTCAATTTCTTTTTCATTTGTTGGAATTGGTCCTGGTTGCCAATCTTTATTCCAATGGCCTGCAAATCTAACAATTGGTTTAAATGATTTAGTTGAATAAAGAAGTTTACAAGAATTAATTAAACTCATTTTCTTGTCTTTAAGAACTTTAAACTACAAGATAAACAGCTGTTAAGAATCAGTGTTCCCATTAAAAAAAAAAGTTACTTAACAAAATTAATCAATGGTTTATTATTTCATCAAATCTGTATAGAGTGAACAAAAATGTGTGTAACATATAATATTTATAAATAAATTGACTGGTTATCATCAATAAATATTACTTCTAATATTAACTTTTTATTATTTTATAAGTATTCGTTCAATTATTGTTTTTTTTTTGTTTTTGAATTGTTATTATCGTGATTGAGATATTAGAGTTTAATAAGCTTTTGTTTTGAGAAATTATTTTTGTTGTTGATTCGAAGGGAAACTAATTCATGTTGGTAGCCCTTTTCCCTTTAAGTAAAATGTCCGCCCATAGAACAACTTTAATGTTGAACTAGTTGTCTAGTATTAGCTTATTTATATTAAAAATGTGTTCATAGAATGTAGTTTATTTTGTGTTTCTAATCATCGGAATTTATGTTACCTTTCGTAATTAGAAATTTATTGAAAGGATCTTTACATTGGAAAAAGGTATGTTTTATTATTGTTTGTTACACCCTTTTCTAGTAACATCTTTGAAATATCTATAAAATGCTTTATTATGATCAAGTTATATATATTTTGTAATTAGTTAAAAATTTAGTTGTATAATAACTCATATTAAAGAGTTAATAAAAATAATTTCAATTTTCAAATACTATTTGGTGAGTCTTTTTTTATCACTTAAAATATTGATGTTACCCATATCTTATCACCGGCTAGGTAGAATGATAACATATAATTCCCGGTTTTTTTGTAACAAAAATATAGAAACATTTGATTTTTTACTGTTTTAAATCTTATTTTATTTGTTTTGGTGGGTGGAACTAAAGGTAATCAATTATCATGGAATGACTTAAGAATTGTTGAGTAAATTTATATTTTTTTTTTGTAGTAAATCGTAATTAATTTGCTGATTTGAAATATTTTTGTGAACATGTAAGAATTTGCATACTTCTTTTACCCTTGTAACAGTTACCATTCTTACTTTCCAGCGCTTTCTATTTATAAATGCTCTATTTAAGAGTCGTGCTGTATTTGGAATTTTAACACTAGAGTTTTGTACAGAAAACTGTAGTTTGTGTTAATCATTGATAAGATTTATTTGTTATAGAATATTCGTTGGAATATACTATAAAGAACAGTAATGTAACTGTCTGCAGTTTGAGATTTCTAAATTGAAAAAAACTTCTTAATTGATAATGAACATCATTCATCAAACTTTTTTTTAAATGAAATTACTATTAAAACAAATTTACTTCTTTTACAATCCATTTTATCTATTCTTTAAAGTAGTAAGCCCTAATTATCTTTAACTTTGTTATCCGTACATGATTTAATGCAAGTTATTTATCTTACTGGTAAAGTAGTTTCGAAACATTAACTTTTAGAAGTCTGAAATATAGATGATTATGAAACCATACTTTTTTTTGCAGATGCTTCAATTTCTTTCTCATTTGTTAGAATAGGTGCTAATTGCCAATTCTTTATTCCAATGAACCTGCAAACCTAACAATTGGTTTAAATGATTTTAGTTGAATAAAGAAGTTTACAAGAAAACCAAATTCCAAATATCGATTTATTGCATATTTTTAGTGTTGTAAAATAACTGTAATCCAATTAAATTATTATCACATAGTTTGTTATTATCATAATAGTTTGTCCAATTATCGGTATTCTGTTTATTAATTTGATGTATTTAAATTTCACAAATGAGTTGTGTGAATAAACTATGCTTTTATTTCAATTATATTGTAATGCCAAGCTATTTGCTTTATCTGTTTTTACTATTTCTAAATGGTACTTGTTAATTCTGCCGTCGGTCTGTTATGAAAATTCATTATATCTTCCATAATCACATCGAAAAGATCCCTACCTTCTAACTTTGTCCTCCACATAAATTCTGCGAGGTATGAATCAATGAAATTTCGGCTCGTTCCTCTTCTTCTTTTATTATTCCACTTAACAGAGCCCCATAATCTCTCCACAGTTTGAGTATTCGCAAGGGTTGTGGGATCAACAAAATTATATCTATGGTTTACTGTTAAGTGAATGTAGCCTTGTTCATTTAAGCTTCTATAAGCCTTCCACGAATCAGATACCACAATCGAGCCTGGCTTTATGTGTTTAACAATAAGCCAGTCAACCGACGGCAGAATTAACAAGTACCTTCTAAATTAATTAAAATTTTGAATGGAAAAAAAAGAAGGCTAATTTTAATCCGTATTATATTTGTGTACTGTTTTTTTTCGCTATGAAGCATGACATTCCTTATGGTGTTTCCAAAATATTTTCTTTTATGTAGGTTTTTTTCCCTCCCCCCAGTTTCAAACCTATCATTTTATTGAAGCTTTTATGAACTTTATGGGTCTGTAGGAAGAAACAAATGTGTGACTAATCATTGATTCACTACCTATTTATAATCAAATCATAGAGTGACGCTACATTTAGTGTCAACAGTATGTGTCACCCATCCAAGTGTTAACCACGCCCAAATGTTTCGTAATTTGGATGATCTAATCATTAACAGTGTGTTCAATATGCTGTTACAGTTTATTGTATAATTTATGTTATATGCTCGACCCTTGGAGTTTCCGTACTTCAAGAAACGGTACTTTCAAGTTTCCGTACTCTTTTTTTGTTTCTTCTGAATAGTATAAATTATCATCCAGATATTGGTAATTCACAATGAGGGCAGAGTGAGATAGAGTAGCCTAGGCTACTTCACTTTCTTTGTCTTAAGTAAGCTATACTTTTATTATGCTTAAACAACATTATTATTACGTATTTGTGGGGCGCACTGATAACTGTTTATTATGTTTTGTGTACATGTTAACAATAGAACACTTTAATATACATCACTACATGGGTCCCCACATAATACACAAAGTCTCTGTCTATTGCGAATTTCCGGTCAGATCCTCCGTACTGCTGAGCAGATGGCAAGGTGTGCGATGAAGTGTAGAATCCATTGGCGAAGCAACACAAAGCCTGACGAGTTGATAGAGTAACAGGGAGAGAGAACGATTCTAACAGGTAAAGATGGCGACAAAAAGCAAGTTCTTCAGCACAGCTGGTTTTTTAACTTACTTGCGTCAGTGTTCCACTACATATTTTTATGTACAGGGTGGGCCATAAGTTTCAATACATAGGAGAAATAAACATTCGTATCATTAGTTGTGCAATCCGTAATTGTGTGGTATTTACTCATTCTGAGGTAAAATGGATAAACCAACAAAAGTCTCCACACAAATGAAGTTTTATTCAACGCGTTTCGAACACTTTGTGTTCATCATCAGGAAGACACTATAATACAAATTATATCTAACTAGTTACAAAAATTAGACAATTAGACCAGTTAACGAAATTTCTTAAACTGTTCCTAGAATCACAAAGGAAATAAATAAGTAAATATAAAAAAAAAAAAGTTTCTTTCTTCTAAATTAGTGGTTCTGGTCTTCTGTATTTCAGTTAAAGGTTTTCAAGCGTACCCGAAGCCTTTGTCCCTTATCTCCTAAATGCCTATCCCCACTATTTCGCAACGGATCTGTTTCCTACTTGTTGTTTTCACTGGACCAACCCGCCAGCACCACATCCTTGGGTATATCTTGAATTCTCTTAATTGAATTTTATTATTTCACTCTAATTTTGTAACTGATTAGATATAATTTGTATTATAGTGTCTTCCTGATGATGAACACAAAGTGTTCGAAACGCGTTGAATAAAACTTCATTTGTGTGGAGACTTTTGTTGGTTTATCCATTTTACCTCAGAATGAGTGAACATTCGTATATTTGACAAATTGTTATTTACATAATGTGCTCTATACGACTAACATTGTTTAGAATATACATATTAATACGTGTTTGCCATTGTTGATGAACACGCATTGGCTATTAATACGTGTTTGCCATTGTTGATGAACACGCATTAGCACGGTAATGGCGCTGATGATACGTTCCTTGAGATGATTTATCCTTGAGTGTCCCAAAAAAGACAGAAATCAAATATTGTATTTTTTCTTGGACTCCGTATATTCGCAGCAAGTATAGTAGCTGATATGTCTTCATCAGTGGCCCCTACGTCTTGGGCCACTTCGTGGTTTATTTGCTATATTTCCAGTTTTCTTACACTTACAAATAACTTTTGCTACAATGTTGTGTGTGGTGCTCGTTCCATGTTTTCCATTAAGCCAGTGGTTCTCAAACTGGGGTCCGCGGTCCCCTAGGGGATTGTTACAGTCATAATGACATCGTTGTTGCTGGGAAATGATATCAAAGCGTTGCATCTCAAATTACACCTTTTTCCGTTTGAAGTTTCTGGATAGGTGCAAAACATATTTTCTGTGAATTGTCAATTCGTGATTTTTGGATCCAAATGGTACAGTCCTATCCTGAAGTTGCAAAGCTGGCTCTAAAGGTGCTGATTCCATTCGCAACTACCTATGAATGGAAGACAGCATTTACTTGCCATCAAAACAAAATCCCGAAACAGGTTAGAAGCCACAAATGATATGAGAGTTGCACTTGCCAAAACTAAGCCAAATATAGAAGAACTGGTTGAGGCAAAGCAAATGCACCCATCACATTGAATGAAGTTTTAATATATTTCAATGTTGCTATTTTCTGATTAAATAATTGATTAAATAAGATTTTTTTTTGTTTTAATAGAAATCGGTTGCAATTTTTTGAAAAAATATTTTTCTGATTGAATAAACGTTTGTTTCCCCAAAATGTTTTGTTCCAGTAACCTATATGTTAACTGGTTGTTATAAAAGGGTCCGTGAGCCATCTAAAATATCATAAAGAGACCACCATGCAAAAAATCTCAAAATAGTTTTAGAACCACTGCATTAAGCTCTGCTGCCACCATGCGATTGCTTCCCGATCCAGCCATTAGTATAACTTCAATTCGTTACTCATTTTTCAAACGCATTTTCTAAGGTATATAAAATATTAGATTAAAAAAAATATCTGAAATATAAAAGAATATACATTATGATTTCATTGTATGGAAACTTATGGCCCACCCTGTATAATAAACATAACTGTATCGACCTGTATTTGATGATCGTGATTTAAAGCAAGATGAGGCAGAGAATAGTTAGCTATCCTCCCTTCTCATATGTCTATGCTACTCCGATTTCATTCAAATCGGCCATTACAGTATTCAACCAGTCTAACCGTACTGAACTGTTTTGAGGCTCGGTTACACATTCTATGGTACGTCTTAACCTGTTGTCAATAGTTAGGCTTATTTTTTTTTTGTTCATTATAAATTTTAATGTATAAATAATCCGTCTTCAGGAGAAAAGAGAGAATGGGCGACCAAGCACGCCGTTGTGTTTCCGGCGTGCTTGGTCGCCCATTCTCTCTTTTCTCCTGAAGACGGATCATCCGAAAATTTGAGTTTGTAAGTGTGTCTCTTTCTCTGTGTATTGCTTTTCTTCGTTTGTGAACTTATATATATATATATATATATATATATATATATTATAGTTCAATATAAACAAAGAAACATAGAGAAATCAGAAGAACACACTTACAGTCTCTAATTTTCGGTTTGAACCGTCTTCAGGAGAGATAAGAGAGGGAAACCAAGCGCACTCCCGTTTCGCTTGCGCTTGGTTTCCCTCTCTTATCTCTCCTGAAGACGGTTCAAACCGAAAATTAGAGACTGTAAGTGTGTTCTTCTGATTTCTCTATGTTTCTTTGTTTATATTGAACTATATTTGTCCGTTTTGGATCGTATTTCCAACGAAAAAAAGTGTATATATATATAGTGGTACCCCGGGATACGAGTGCCCCAACATACGAATTATTTGAGATACGAGCTGTCAAATGAGCGAAATTTTGTTTTGAAATACGAGTGAAATTTGAGATACGAGGAACAGCCAATTGTAGTATCAGGTCATTTATAAATATGTACATTTCTTTTTTCTACAGGAGGATTTAGCTCCTGTCCAATCAATATGATGATTTTCATTGTTTATATGCAAGAATAAGGCACTACTTTTTTCCTGTCTACTTACGTTGTATTGGTGTTGTTTTACACTTGTCTTTTTTAATGATTTACCAGTTCGACCAATATACATTTTATGGCAATTATTGCACGGAATTTTATAAATACCAATGTGGAATAATTGGTTAGTAATCGGAGTCGGCTGAATTCTTCCGACTCCGACTCCAGAAGGTCGAAAATATGCCCTGACTCCGACAAGACAACCCTGGTGGTAACTGAACTTAGATTTTAATTCGTGCTGGCATTGACTTTATCTAATGAAATGGTCGTATGTAGAGAATATTTAGTGAGGAATCGGAGTCGGCTGATTTCTTACGACTCCGACTCCACAAGGTCGAAAATATGCCCTGACTCCGACAAGACAACCCTGGTGGTAACTGAACTTAGATTTTAATTCGTGCTGGCATTGACTTTATATAATGAAATGGTCGTATGTCGAGAATATTTAGTGAGGAATCGGAGTCGGCTTATTTATCTCGACTTCGACTCCACAAGGTCGAAAATATGCCCTGACTCCGACTCCACAGTCCTAGTGGTAACTGAACTTAGGAATTTAATTTGTTCTGGCATTGACTTTATATTATAAAATGGTCGTATGTTGAGAATATTTAGTGAGGAATCGGAGTCGGCTTCGACTCCACAAGGTCGAAAATATGCCCTGACTCCGACTCCACAGTCCTAGTGGTAACTGAAATTAGGAATTTAATTTGTTCTGGCATTGACTTTATATTATGAAATGGTCGTATGTCGAGAATATTTAGTGAGGAATCGGAGTCGGCTTATTTATCTCGACTTCGACTCTACAAGGTCGAAAATATGCCCTGACTCCGACTCCACAGTCCTAGTGGTAACTGAAATTAGGAATTTAATTTGTTCTGGCATTGACTTTATATTATGATATGATCGTATGTCGAGAATATTTAGTGAGGAATCGGAGTCGGCTTATTTATCTCGACTTCGACTCCACAAGGTCGAAAATATGCCCTGACTCCGACTCCACAGTCCTAGTGGTAACTGAAATTAGGAAGTTAATTTGTTCTGGCATTGACTTTATATATTAAAATGGTCGTATGTCGAGAAGAATTTTCTCATAGGAATATATTATACCAAAATACGATTAATATGTTTTACAGTCCAAAGACCCTACGATAAATCCTTATTAAATACTCCTTTAATTTGAATATAAATGTGCAAAGAACAATAAGAATTGGGAAAAGATGTTTCAACCGTAACAAATAGTTTTCGTCAGGGTCAAATCCCAATTAAATTGATTCATTTCTGACGAAAGTATTAACTGAGGATGCCCACTTGTTAAGGTTGAAAGATCGCAGTCATTTTTTACTTTACTATAAGTAAAGTATAGTGATCGTGAAAAAATTCGATCTCGAGATTTTGACGGAATTACATGTTTTGAATTATGCATGATGGGAAAGTCACTTTTTTTGCCAAAAACCGTTTTTTTTAAAAACATTTATTTCTCCTAAACTGATAACCCTAGAGTTTTGAAATTTTGACATCATCTTTGAGGTTACAAATGGAACAAACGAAAAATATATTCAGAATTTTAAATCAACAGGAAATATTTTTTTTTTTCAATAAAATGTAAAAATTTTGACTTATAATTCAATCTCAAAACTTGTGAGAGCCATACAAGCCATACTGTTTGACAAACAAGAATGAAACTATGCCTATAAATAGAACATTATGTGTAGAATGAATTGAGATATTGTTTTTCAAAATTACATTCGCTAATGGGGCGTTACAGTACGATTTCTGTTTTCAGAAAATGTTTTTTTGACGCTAAACGGCTCATTAAAAAATAATGAAAATTTGACCAAAAATGGAACAAAAAATTAGCAATTCACCAAAAAAAAATTCATGAAGTTTCAATTATGGAAAAGAGGCAATAACGCTATAAAAACTGTTTGTTTATCTTAGACTAAGAGATCACCTGCTATACTTGTCGAATTTTTTATATTTTTTTTCATTGTTTACATTGACTTAGAAATATTTTGAGCGATTCCACTGAGATAAAATTGATATTTATAAAGGAACAATTTAAATTGTTTATTGACTTATGTGAAATGTAAGAGGAATAATATTGTGCAGGAAAATGATAACATACACTCAGAAAAAATTCGTATATATGTTATTTGACAAAGGGGAAGGAAAATGATCTTATTAAATACTAAGAAGCCATAAAATTCAAAGTATAATAATTCTGAAAAAAAAACAAAAATGTAAAAGATAATTCAAAATTGAAATCTTTCGTTTAGAGATTAATAAATGTAATTATGTAATAATAAATGTATAAAATAATATAATAAATGTATATTATATAAAAGAAATTTGATATTAAGTTACTTATAGTAAAGTTGAGTGTAGGCCACTCCAGATTTTTTTTTCTCATTTCTTGTAGTACTGAGAAATGATTACTCATTTTCTTCATTTCGTTTTTATTGTAGTTTGAACTTTGATTGTTATTGTACATGTTTATGGTGAAATCTTGTTATATGTGAGTATAAATAAAAATTATACAAACATGTAAATAGAAATCAGTTATTGTAGGGTAAAAATCTAATGAAATAGTCTCCACATATAAAAATTTTAATGATATAAACAACGTGTTTCGAACACGTAGTGTTCTTCCTCAGGCATTGACTAAAAAAATACAATGACACCAGAGAGTTATCTATAGTACAAAGTAAATAAGTACAAAAATTAATATAAAATAAAATAAGGTAGAAAGTACGAACCTAAGGATGAGTGCCTCTGAATAAGACTGACTGGTAATGGAATGGACATGGGTGGGGGTATAGGGTACATCTGTTTCTTATTAGAAGGCAGGTACTACATTTCATTGTAATTTTTTTTCCCTTAAAAGTTATGCTGAGCCTTTACATTTTCTTTTAGACCAATTGTAGGAGACATATTGAAAATATAACACACAGAGCTATAACGAAATATAAACCAAATATATGTATAAGGAGAAAGTAGAACTTTTTTTTTTATATAAATAGTTTTTTTAATTTATATAACTCTCTCTGGTAAGATAACTCTCTGGTGTCATTGTATTTTTTAGTTAATGCCTGAGGAAGAACACTACGTGTTCGAAACGCGTTGTTTATATCATTAAAATTTTTATATGTGGAGACCATTTCACTAGATTTTTACCCTAAAATTAGTAAATACCACATAATAACTGATTGCACTACAATCAGAGTACCGCCTCTGCATACAACGGAGTACCGCCCTTTCTTCCTGCGGGACTCTTCGCTCTTCACACCTCCTGATGACAACGATGGTCGAAATATCGATGTGAGTTATATCTGTGTGTTTCCTTCGTTTTGAATTTATTTTATTTTTATATATATATATATATATATATATTGATAAAAGTATCAACCGTGGAATACAAACAAAACTAAAGTTTATCGGAACTATGTCAGTTCTTCAGGTTCAAATTAATCTCTCATTGCCAACGTTTCGGTTTTTATTTAAAACCTTTTTCATTGGTCTACAAAAACAGAGGAAATATAGAAAATAATTCAATAATTAAAAAAGCAAACATACATAAAAGTGCAATTAGTTAGCGTTTGTTAGCCAAAAACAACTTAAAAGTCCATAACTTCGCTTCTACGTTGAATTTTCAATCCGTTTAAAGCTAAGATTTTAAATTGAACATACCAAACCTATCTTCGAAGTTTCATCTTGCTATATCTTATGATGGCTGAGTTTACTTAATGGCAAAATTTTACAGACAAACCGATAGACTTAATTTTTCTAAAGGTGGATTCAGTTTCTCTAATATATGAAACGTAAAGATAACTTGAAATGAGTCAATTCTAAGCAATGTACAGACAAAATCTTTCTTTTATTTATATAGATATTTATAATAGTTTCAGTTAAATTAATTAAATAGCATTACATGTTAAATTGAAGGAGAACAAGTTTATTTGATTAAATATTATAATGAATTTAGAAAAATAAATAATTTATTTTTAATTGATTAGATTTTGTTTATACTAGACTCAATTAAATTAATTAAATAGTATTACAAGTTGAATTGAAGGACCATACTAAATCACTTAATTAAGGTATTATGAAACTTGAAACACTCTAGGTCGAATTAACTTACTTCTAATTGCCTGAAGCATTGTTCTTTATTCTCCAGACGGTGTGATAAGGAATATCTCAGTGGAATATTTAAAAAAGTAATTTTTTAAGGTGTTCATACCAACTGACATGTGATTGTTAGACTTAAACAAATGACGCCCCCCCCCCACACTCCACATTGATTTAATTTTTCTTCAATAAATAAAAGAATAAAATTCAATAGAATTTCAATTTAGTGTAGAGTATTAAAATAAATAAAATACTCTAAACAATGTTTGTTGATATTTATATTTTCTTGTTTTCGTTGCCAACGACCAACTATTATTTCCGTTCTCTGTACCATAGTGCGCGTTGTAATTAGCAGTTCCAGGTCACGGACTCAACTACTGCTGAGTTATAATACTGCTGTGTTTGTGAAGTCAGTAAGTAAATGTCTGTACTCTTTTATTCGGTATATATTATTTCATGGTCGTTTGGTATTGTTGAGTCGTGAAAAGTTGTAGGTCTAGGGTTTGGCTTTCTATCTTAACAGCCTCTATGATGGATGTGGTTGGGGAGTTCTTAGGGATAGGCTCTGAACAAGGGGTCTTATCCTCATTGGCCACCAGTCTATCTGTGAACTTTTCGTTAGTATCTATATATATAAAAGTTCGTGAGTTTGTTTGTTAGTTAGACCAGGCTAGCTCAGTGGTTACGTGCTCGCCTCTGAACTGATAGGACCGGGGTTCAATCCTCACCTGGCCCTCGATTTATTCACGCGGGAGGTGACTAAATCTGAGCGCGTCGTCCCTCGGAGAAGGACATTAAACCGTCAGCCCCGAGCCTGTACGATGTCAGGTACTCGTTAACGATCCCCTACTCTAAATACACTTGAGTTAGGCAAAATTTAGGACTCCCACTGTAGAATCAATCTTCATTGTGTGGTATCACAAAGGCCCAATGCTTGGCCTAAGTGTGTTCCCTTGTGGGACTACCACTGTAACCTAACCTAGTTTGTTCACCCATTTTTCGTGGAAATAGAGACCTGAAATTATTATAATCTTTACTTTTGTTGTTACTGGGTTTGTTGTAGTTGTAGTTGAAAGTTGTTGTTGTTGTTTTATACAGTTGATACGGTAGCAATTTGGTATTTTTACTTTACTATAAGTAAAGTATAGTGATCATGAAAAAATTCGATCTCGAGATTTTGACGGAATTACATGTTTTGAGGTCCCAGAAGTCGTTTTATGACGTTTTTACGATGATGTCTGTGTGTGTGTGGGTGGGTGAGTGTGTTAGCATTGCTTGTTACCACGCTACGGTCCAGAATCTTTCATGGATCAAGTTGATATTTTACACAAAAATGGGCCCCATAAGACGAAGATCCCTATTGTTTGAGAAGAATTATGCATGATGTGAAAGTCACTTTTTTTGCCAAAAACCGTTTTTTTTAAAACATTTATTTCTCCTAAACTTATAACCCTAGAGTTTTGAAATTTTGATATTATCTTTGAGGTTACAAATGGAACAAACGAAAAATATATTTAGGATTTTAAATCAACAGAAAATATTTTTTTTTCAATAAAATGTACAAATTTTGACTTATAATTCAATCTCAAAACTTGTGAGAGCGATACAAGCCATACTGTTTGACGGACAAGAATGAAACTATGCCTATAAATAGAACATTATGTGTAGAATGAATTGAGATATTGTTTTTCAAAATTACATTCGCTAATGGGGCGTTACAGTACGATTTCTGTTTTCAGAAAATGTTTTTTTGACGCTAAACGGCTGATTAAAAAATAATGAAAATTTGACCAAAAATGGAACAAAAAATTAGCAATTGATAAAAAAAAATCATGAAGTTTCAATTATGGGAAAGAGCAATAACGCTATAAAAACTGTTTGTTTATCTTTGACTAAGAGATCACCTGCTATACTTGTCGAATTTTTTATATTTTTTTTCATTGTTTACATTGACTTAGAAATTTTTTGAGCGATTCCATTGAGATAAAATTGATATTTATAAAGGAACAATTTAAATTGTTTATTGACTTATATGAGATGTAAGAGGAATAATATTGTGCAGGAAAATGATAACACACACTCTGAAAAAATTCGTATATATGTTATTTGAAGAAGCCATAAAATTCAAAGTATAATAATTCTGTAAAAAACCAAAAATGTAAAAGATAATTCAAAATTGAAATCTTTCGTTTAGAGATTAATAAATGTAATTATTGTACATCTTTAATTTTAAATCACCTTAAAACAACATTTTCTTAGCTGTTTATGATGTTTTTCAGAGAAAAATGGGTATTTTCCTATTTTAAATTTGAAAATTTTTCTTTAATATTGAATGTAGAAGGATGTCAAGTAAACGATGTAAGAAATCCACTGGCTATTTGAACAGAGGCTATGTTCTCTTGTAGGAGAATATTTCGTATCAAGAAATGTTCACTTTGGTTTTTCAAAAATGTTATTACTGCTGTAGTTATACTAATGTTATACTAATGAAATTATTTGCATCAGCTGTGTGATGTACCAAAATAAGCTTATATATTGATATGTCCTTCAATCACTATCTGTACTACCTCAGGAATGAAAGACTAATAATCATATCCCATTTAGATGTTAACATTATGCTTAATTGAGACGTTATATATTATATACTCAAGAAATTTGATATTAAGTTAGTTATAGTAAAGTTGAGTGAAGGCCACTCCAGATTTTTTCTTTTACTGTTTAAATCGATCCCCTAATGGGTGATAACTTATAATCTGTTTTTGGCTAACTTCACAAATATGTATATTTTGAACGAGTATAGTAAGTAGGTATTGTTATTTGATATCAATTTTATTTTCATTTAAGTTTTCAGCGATAGATAATTGACAAGGTGTTTCTCGAAGTTTATGATCTGTCATCCATTCACAATAACTGGCTTTGTGAACGAGGAATTCTCACCCCCTGCAAATGAGCAAGCGGGAAAATTCAACAAACACGTTCTTACGCTATATTAAGCTGAAGAAAGAACTTACAAATCAGTAAAGAGAGTGATTAGTGATGAGGAAGTAGTTCATTTTCCAATTGAGTTTTTTTGGGTATTTCTTGACTCCGTGACTGCTCCTTGACTGCCTGCTCATGAGTACAAACTTAAAGTGTTACGATACCTGAGTGTCCCAAAAACGTGGAACAGGACACGACTCCGTATTCGTCCTTTGTACAGATAAGTCATAGATGCTGATTTCATGATTGGATGTGGTACTGGGGAGTCAGTGTTTATACCACGAATACCATTGATACCTAGCAGTTGTCCCTTTTAAGTCAAACGGTTGTAATTTCCCGTAGCGTCTGAAGTCTCAAATCAAGGCCAAACTCTGTCTACGGCAGAACTTGAAATGAGTGAGACCATGTGTTTCTCACATGGTCAACTGTATGTTGCTTACTCAAGAGTCAATGGTCCCAACTGTCTATTCTACAATGCACCTGAAGGACAGACAACTAATGGTGTGTATACAGAGGCACTTACTTAACACTGTGCTACAATCGAAGGTTACGTTGTGGGTGGATATGACTTACTTTTTTAAAGTGAACAAATTATGATAAACGCAAACGTAATAATAAACAACTAAGAATACCTACTAGGACCAGGGTAGATCAGTGGTTAACGTAATCGCCTCTGCACTGGTAGGTCCGAGGTTCGATCCCCACTTTGCCCATGATTTATTACGCGGGAGGTGAATATATCTGATTACATACTTAATTCTACTGTCAATGTTTCAGCTGAGTTTATGCTGTCTTATGGTGGCTGAGTTTACTTGTGACAAAATATTGCGGACAAGAAAAAAATATAAACAGACAAACAGGAATTTTTATAAGGATGGATTCGGTTTCTCTAATGTATGAAACTTAAAGATAACTTGAAATGAGTCAGTTCTAAGCAATGTACAGACGAAATGTTGCTTTTTATTTATATAGAATAATTGTAAAATGAACTATTTTGTAAATCAGATGACTAGTTTGTTATTCTTGTCAAACATTAATAATATTCAATTGAAACCGGAAAACAAATTAAAATCACTGATGTATTCAGAAGTAATACGCATTTCAGTTCCTTAATTAGCCGCTGCGTGCGCCACAGTCGTCTGTATATAACCAATACTGGCTTCCTAACTTTCTTCAGTATCGTTCTGTTCACATAGGAAGGCGGAAGTATTCCGCCAATCTATCCTTTTTGTTTCTACATCGTCATCTCAACATTTTTATTTCAATTTTAAGTATGTATAACTTTTGTTTAAAAATTAACAATCTTTAAATATTTATAGGGTTATTTGCTTCTATATTTTGAAATGTATGTTAATTATTTTGAAGATAATTTCTATCAGAAAAAAATGGTTTATAGTGCTTTATTTCTTATACTTTTATCATGTCTTTTAATACATAGGTATTAAACATATATATATATATATATATATATATATATATATATATATATAAAGATTTCACATAAACACGTGAAATAGCAATCAATGATCAAACCACAATAAGATAATGGGAAAACAAGACTAAGATCTTTCAAGCGTAACTAGCGGTCTTCGTCAGAGTCAAAAACCCAACTCTTATTGTGGTTTGGTCATTGATATATATATACAAAACTAAGGTATATCGGGACTCGGTCAGTTCTTAGGTTCAAATTAAACTCTCATTGCCAACGTTTCGGTCTTTATTTAAAACATTTTTCATAAGCCTACAAAAACAGAGGAAATATAAGAAATAATACAATCATTCAAAAATCAAACATACAGGAAAGTGCAATTTTGACTATAGGTTAGGTTCTATTGTAATTTCTTAATTGTAACTAATTGCACTTTTCTGTATGTTTGATGTTTAACGATTGTATTATTTCTTATATTTCCTCTGCTTTTGTAGGCCTATGAAAAAAGGTTTTAAATAAAGACCGAAACGTTGGCAATGAGAGTTTAATTTGAACCTGAAGAACTGACTGAGTCACGATAAACCTTAGTTTTGTTTCTATTCCACGGTCGAAGAGTCAAAACCCCCACTGACTCTTTTCCCATTTTCTTATTGTGGTTTGTTAATTAATTGTTATTTCACGTGTTTATGTGAAATCTTTTTATATATATATATATATATTAGTAATATATATATATATATATATATATATAGATATATCTATCTATAGATATAGATATATAGAGTAGCAGTTTGCTTCTCAACGCGAGTACTTCGCACTTCTTCCCGATGACGACGGATGTCGAAATATCGAAGTGAGTTCTGTAGTGTCTTTCTGTGTTCTTTTCTATGTGTTAAAGTGTATATATATATATATATATATATATATATATATATATATATATTCGTTGAACAGCTGACCGTATTTCGCTGATGTCATTTTCTTCACTAGTTTTTCAAGGTTTCTGAATACCTTCTTCTTTCCTTCATCCAAACGTTGGAGAATGTTAATTAAGTTATAACCGACATGTTTCGACTGGCTTCCAGTCATCTTCAGGGTGATTAATTAAACAAAGAAGAAAATTATTAGTCTTTGGAGTTGGTATTAAGACACATTCTACAGTAGAAGTTTGAAGTAGCTGCTCTTGAGAACCAGGCCCAAGAGCAGCTACTTCAAACTTCTACTGTATAATGTGTCTTAATACCAACTCCAAAGACTAATAATTTTCTTCTTTGTTTAATTAATCACCCTGAAGATGACTGGAAGCCAGTCGAAACATGTCGGTTATAACTTAATTAACATTCTCCAACGTTTGGATGAAGGAAAGAAGAAGGTATTCAGAAACCTTGAAAAACTAGTGAAGAAAATGACATCAGCGAAATACGGTCAGCTGTTCAACGAAATATGCTTAAAAGAAGGACTGCTTCCAAATTTTACAAATATATATATATATATATATATATATATATCACTCAAAATTAGAAAAAAAAGGTCCAAACTGGACGCAAAACATCTCAAAAACGAAGAAAAGCAACACACATAGAGAAAGAGACACACTTAGAAACTCAAATTTTCGGATGATTCGACTTTAGGAGAAAATAGAATGGGTGACCAAGCACACCGGAAACACAATTTTAGGAAACCCACCGAGAAGCTCTGTCTTTTTCTCTGTGTGTTGCTTTTCTTCATTTTTGAGCTGTTTATATATAATATATATATATATATATGTATTAAATGTTTATCAGGACTCTATCAGTTCTTCAGGTTCAAATTAAACTCTCATTCTCAACTTTTCGGTTTTTGTTATTACTGAAATCTTCAGACTGTTTTCTTTAATAAATAATTTCTAATGAAGTACTTTGTTTTTTTTTTTTGTTTCAACATTTTATACTTCTGCCTATGAAAATGGTTTTAAATAAAAACAAAAACTTTGACAATGAGAGTTTAATTTGAACTTGATGAACTGAACGAGTGATGATAAACTTTTGTTTTATTTGTACTTCACTATCGAGACTTTATCAATATATATATATATATATATATATATATATATATATATATATATATATTGTTAAATAACGCCCCATATTTGGCTTGTATCTGCTTCTTACACAATTTCTCCAGTTTCCGGAATTCCTTCCTCGTCTCTTCATTAAAACTATAAAGTCTATCACCGATATTACTAGTCGACATGTTTCGAATGTACCACATTCATCATCAGGACAATAATGAGAGTAATAGTAGGAAAGCTAGTTATATATATAGAGATCGATTATTAATGAAATGTTTACAGGGCATCGCCCTGTATCACGGCGCATTATGGGGGATTAAGGTAGGGTGGTTGGGCTCACCTACTACCTGGCTAATCTGGGTGTTTCTGTTTGCAAATAGTTTTAAAATTCCACAAGAATTATTAACTTGGATATTTATCGCTGGTTGCTTTTCTTGAATAATTATTGCTTCTAATAGTTGTAATTTAAAATGATTTCTTTCTCTAGCGATAATTTTCGTGGAATTTACCATCATTTCTCTTGTGAGTTTTGTCTTATGGACTGCTGTTGTATGGCATTTTGGCGCGCCGGCAGAAAGGTGCATAGTAATTCTTCTAGACAACTTTTTTAATACAACTGAAAACTAACATCACAGGTAAAGAATTACTAACATCAGTTGTATTAAAATTGTTGATATTTATAAAAAGTGTTTCAAAAAAGTTGCCAAATGGCAACTTATTTGTGGAATTACTACCTTCTATTCGTAAGACTGTCAGGAAACTGGAACAGCTTAGTTTGAAAGTCGTTAATGCCGAAGATGCGGTACATTTCAACAAAGTATGCCTCCAAGAAGATTTGCTGCCAACCTATACTAATATATATATTAGTATATATATATATGTATAAAATAAATTTAAACCGAAGGAAACACACAGAAAGACACAGACATAACTCTTATCGATATTTCGACCATCGTCGTCAACAGGAGGTGTGAAGAGCGAAGAGTCCCTCAAGAAGGCAGGGCGGCGACTGCGGGACTCTTCGCTCTTCACACCTCCTGATCACGACGATGGTCGAAATACCGATGTGAGTTATGTCTGTGTGTTTCCTTCGTTTTGAATTTATTGTATTTAAAAAAGTCCGCTGGACCGTTTCTTTTAATTGTATATATATATATATATATATATATAATAAAAGCTTTCACATAAACACGTGAAATAACAATCAATGATCAAACCACAATAAGAAATGGGAAAACAAGACTAAGATCTTTCAACCGTAACAAGCGGTCTTCGTCAAGTCAAAAACCCAACTGTTTTAAAACAGTTGGGTTTTTGACTTGACGAAGACCGCTTGTTACGGTTGAAAGATCTTAGTCTTGTTTTCCCATTTCTTATTGTGGTTTGATCATTATATATATATATATATATAGGAGTATAATGTAATCGGGATTCGGTCAATTTTCCAGGATCAAAATCAAGCTCTCTCAATGCCGACGTTTCGGTTTTATTTAAAACCTTTTTCATAGGCAGAAGTCAGAAGTTTTGAATTTTGATTTAGTAAAAATGATGAAATTTACATTATATAAAATGAAGTAACTATAGATAGTTAGTGAACTAACATATTAACTGGTCAAAAACTTGGACCAGACTGTCTGGTCTAAAACTGTTCAAGTATAAAACCGAAACGTCGGCATTGAGAGTTTGATTTTGATCCTGGAAAATTGACCGAATCCCGATTACATTATACTCCTATTCTATCCAACGGTTGATATATTATTGAATTTTATATATATATATATATATATATATATATATATATATACCGTGAGAGAAGGCAGCAGGTCTTCTGTCTGGGTTTTTGATTGAATTCCGCTCGTTACGGTTGAAAGATCTTAGTCTTGTTTTCCCATTTCATATTGTGGTTTGATTATTTGAAAAAATTTTTGTTTTATTCAAAAAGTCACGGTTTTATCAAACATTCCTTCGTATATGAGAGACCTTTCTCGGTCTCTGTTAATAAGAAGATTGAAGGGTCGGATGTAGAGTGTTTTTGATAGCAGCTCCTATAGTTTAAATCTTGTTCAAACCTGTTTTTAACAAATTAAAGATTCAAATACTGAATAATCATTCGTCATCTGTTAGTGAATAGCCGAATGTCATTTGTTTCACATCTTTGTCAATTGACACCGTTTAAATTACCCTGCTGTTATTCTCTTAAAGGTTATTCTCACGGTGTTACGCCTGAATTTAATTGATATTTTATTTGGTTTTAATTACACTCCTTTTTTTTTGGCAAAAAGTTTGATTAGTAATCATTTATTGATTATATGCAAATTCTTTGCATTCATTATTGGTATATTAAGAAATTTTAATTTTGGTTTATTCATCCTTATTGTCATTAACCTGATTCCTCATACATTATATATATATATATATACTTTTTTTCGTTGGAAATACGATCCAAAACGGACAAATATAGTTCAATATAGACAAAGAAACATAGAGAAATCAAAAGAACACACTTACAGTCTCTAATTTTCGGTGTGAACCGTCTTCAGGAGAGATAAGAGAGGGAAACCAAGCGCACTGGTGAAGAAACCAAGAAAGCAGTTAAGAACACAAATATAACAGCACAAGTTATCTTGTGAAAGAAACGGTCCAGCGGACTTTTTTAAATAAAATAAATTAAAAACTAATGAAACACACAGAAAGACACAGACATAACTCACACCTCCTGATGACGAGATGGTCGAAATATCGATCTGAGTTATGTCTGTGTCTTTGTGTGTGTTTCCTTCGTTTTTAATTTATTATATATATATATATATATATATATAAAAAAGTAATGAATTGCAGACCGTGAGACAGATATACAACTAGAAAGGATAAATCGGGATGTGGTCGTTTCTTCCAATTCCAATCAAACTCTCATTTCCTTGGGAATTAACGTAAAAATATCAAATAACAATATGTAGATTGCAGTGGAATTGATAACAAATCCAATGATAAGACCTCCTTAAGTTAGTTTGCGATTGAAGATAGACTCCGTACGAAAGCGCTCCAACGACTCCAAGAACATCATACGAGAGATGACAGTTTTTCCTATTTCTAGTCCATATAATTAAAATGCCTTCATTATTGCTGCTATAATCACATGGGAAGCATTGCTTCTATTGACTGGACGCCTGACTATTGGTATACCTCACTAATGTTGACAAAGAAAGTTGAGATACAGGTACTTGATTTCCAGTTCTACCGTTATGAGGGGGAGTGGAAAGAGGACGGCCAGGCAGACTAGGGCAGCCTGTATATGCGACTGGTGGAAACCCCATGAATATGCAACCACTGCTTACTCAATATATATATATATATATACAATCAATGATCAAACCACAAAAAGAAACTGGGAAAAGAAGACTAAGATCTTTCAACCATAACAAGCCGTCTTCGTCACAGTTGGGATTTTGACTCTGACGAAGACCGCTTGTTGTGATTGAAAGATCTTAGTCTTGTTTTCCCATTTCATTTTGTGGTTTAATCATTTATTCTGTTTTTACATGTTTATGTGAAATCATTATATTATATATATATATACAAAACTAAAATTTATCGGGGCTCGGTCAGTTCTTCAGGTTCAAATTAAACTCTCATTACCAACGTTTCGGTTTTTATTTAAAACGTTTTTCATAGGCCTACAAAAACAGAGTACTGAACTGAAGTTCAGTGTCACGTGTTCATTCAGACTTCAATTGTTGTTAAAATCCATCGACTCATTTTCTTTGTAAAATAATTTGTAATGTAATACTTAGTTTTTCTATTTCAAAATTTATACTTCTGTAAGTTTTCTCACTAACTTATAGTCAAAATTTCTATTGTAATTTCTTAATTGTAACTAATTGCACTTTTATGTATGTTTGATTTTTGAATGATTGCTTGAATTGATTGCTACTTGCCGTTGCGTCTACAACATGCTTGGTCTCCCTTTCTATTTTCTCCTGAAGACGGATTACCCGAAATTTTGAGTCTGTAAGTGTGTTTCTTTTACTTTCTGTGCTACCTATCTTCTTTTGAATTTTTATTTTATTTATTAATATATATATATATATATATATATATATATTTGTAAATTTAGGGAGCAATCCTTCTTTTATGCATGTTTTGTTGAACGACCTTTGTACTGTGGCATGAATCAATTTCATAGTCGATCTTTCAAGTTTTCTCACCTTTGATTTAAATCTTTCTGGTATTAAATACACCAGTTCTCCAAATGATTTATTTTTCATAACTGACATGTTTCGGTCTCCTTGACCATCTTCAGAGTTAAACATATTTACAAAAACTTATTCCTACTAATCACAACTATACTATACAACTGCTTTAAGCAAATGTTTATTTTGGTGATAGAATTATTTCTTGATGTTTTTGAAAATTATTGTGTTAATTTAGGAAATGTATAGTATATTGTATATAGTTGTGATTAGTAGGAATAAGTTTTTGTAAATATGTTTAACTCTGAAGATGGTCAAGGAGACCGAAACATGTCAGTTATGAAAAATAAATCATTTGGAGAACTGGTGTATTTAATACCAGAAAGATTTAAATCAAAGGTGAGAAAACTTGAAAGATCGACTATGAAATTGATTCATGCCACAGTACAAAGGTCGTTCAACAATATATATATATATATATATATATACACTGATAAAACGAAATACGATCCAAACTGGACACAATACGAGTTTGAGATTAACAAAGAGCAACACACAAAGTAGGGAAACATACTTACAGACTCAAATTTTCGGGTAATCCGTGTTCAGGAGAAAAGAGAATGGGAGACCAAGCATGTTGTAGACGCAACGGCAAGTAACCCAGTTTGAATCTGTAAGTGTGTTTCCCTACTTTGTGTGTTGCTCTTTGTTAATCTCGAACTCCTGTATATATATATATATAAATATATATGACCAAACCACATCATGAAATGGAAAAAAAAAGACTATGGTTTTTCAACCGTAACAAGCTATTTTTGTCAGAATCAGAAACCCAACAGAGTCAGGTTTTTGACACTGACAAGACCATTTGTTATGGTTGAAAACCTTAGTCTTTTTTATGGTTGAATGATCTTAGTCTTTTTTTTCGCCATTTTATATTGTGGTTTGATTATTTATTGTTATTTCAAGTGTTTATTTGAAACTTTTACATATATATATATTATATATATATATACAAGATTAAAAAGAAGGTAGCACATAGATAGACAATGGAATAACTCAGTTCTATAATTGGACCATCGTCGTCATCAGGAGGCGAAGAGGCCCCCTGGAAGGTAGGCGGCGACCCTCTCTCACTCTCTCTCTCTCTCCTCTCTCGCTGTCTCTATATATATATATATATATATAAAATAAAATAAATTCAAAACGAAGGGAACACACAGAAAGACACAGACATAACTCACATCGATATTTCGACCATCGTCGTCATCAGGAGGTGCGAAGAGTCCCACAGGAAGACAGGGCGGTACTGAGTACTGAGTACCGCCCTGTCTTCCTGTGGGACTCTTCGCTCTTCGCACCTCCTGATGACGACGATGGTCGAAATATCGATGTGAGTTATGTCTGTGTCTTTCTGTGTGTTTCCTTCGTTTTGAATATATTTTATTTTAAAAAAGTCCGCTGGACCGTTTCTTTTAATTGTATATATATATATATATATAAATATATATAATTTTAATATATATATTATATATATATATAAAAAAAAAACAGGAAAAACCATCCAAAAGGACAATAAATTTATCACGGTTAATCATAAACACATAACATAGGAAGAAACACACTTACTGTTTTTAATTATCGGTTGAACCGACATTAGAATAGTTGAGATAGGTATACCAAACGCAATTGTGAAGCGGTGGTTGAAGACCGGTTGGGTCTTTTGACTCAAACGAAGACTACTTGTTATGGTTGAAAGATCTTAGTTTTGTTTTCCCATTTGATTTTGTGGTTTGATCATTTATTGTTATTTTACATGTTTATGTGAAATCTTTATATATATATATATATATATATATTGTTGGACCTGCATTTTTTAATTGTATAGGGCATTTTTTCTTATGATGCTATATTGTCATATTGAGTTTCCATATGTTTCTTTGTACCTAAATGTCTCCAGTTTTATCTCTATAGTATATAGACAGAGAAACTTTATATTTTATATATACGTATTACGAAGGCCGGCTTAATTGGTCGATATTTCATTTCAGGTTATCACAAGATTTAGGTTTATTATAATGATTATTCACCAGCTTCCCCACACCCCTTTCCAATTCATATACCCATTATGTGATGACCCATATATGTTTGTTTTCTTTATATAATTACACATAAAATCAGATATTAAAAGAGTAACAGAAAAAAAAACAATAAAATCACAGATTCATTTCAGAGGTCAACCACTACTCTGACCAGTGTCAAGATAGCCTTCATTGTTTGTGTCCTTGTGAATCTTGACACATTTGCAAGGTCTTTGCACTTCCGTAATACTTTACATTCACTGTATATATATATATATATATATATATACATACGAGTTCGAGATTAACAAAGAGCAACACACAAAGTAGGTAAACACACTTACAGACTCAAATTTTCGGGTAATCCGTCTTCAGGAGAAAAGAGAATGGGAGACCAAGCACGTTCATTAATATATATTATATATTATATATTTCACGGAAAACAACAATCAATGATCAAACCACAATAAGAAATGGGAAAACAAGACTAAGGTCTTTCAACCGTAACAAGCGGTCTTCGTGAGAGTCAAAAACCCAACTGAACACTAGATGCAGAAAACATCTGGTGAGGAGTTGAGGACCAGTTCGGCTGTCTCTTCTTAGTCTTGTTTTCCCATTTCTTATTGTGGTTTGATCATTGATATATATATATATGTGAATATATATTTATTATTAGTATTGTATAATTATATATAAGATTACATCGGCCGTGGCCATTTAGTCTCCGTTCCTTCATTCTTTTCCTTTTGTTTTCTTTCTTTCTTCTCTCCTGAAGACGGCAAGACCAAAATTATCGAGATTCGTGAGTGTTATCCTTTTTCTTGTGTTCTCTGCTGTAACTTTATATTATATATATTATATATATTGTGTTAAACTGAATTGCCTTAATCAAACATGCATACCTTTCTTTTGAGCAGTTTTTCTTATTTTCTTGATAATTTCCAATCATCTTGATTCAGCTGGTGAATCATTTGAGCAAAACTCTGGTTGGCCATCAATATATATTGACTAACATTTGACATGTTTCGGCTGTCTCCAACCATGTTCAGAAACAAAACTATTTTCATCGAACAAGTATGTAAACATAACAGTAAGCTAAATAAAATTATCACTAAAAAATAAATTTCACTATGTCTAACACTAGAAACATTAGGGTTTCAAAATATTACAAGGATGGATAAAATGATAAATAAAGTTGGGATGGGGGGATTGTTCACCGTAGTAGTTTGAGCTGACGTGTGCTGCCTGTGTGCTGTTTGTTTAATTTAGGCTTATTATCCAGAATCAGTAGTGCTTCCAATAATTGCAACCTCTCTTGATCTTGTTCAAGTCTGAGTATTTTGGTGTTTTCCGTGAGTATCTTTCTAGAGATTTGTTGTTTGTGCATTATAGTTGTGTGTTCATGTATTGCTCCAATTGATTGTTAAGTATTGCAGTCCTAAAGACTTCAATCAACCAGGTTAACTTGTTATTATATTTTTTGTTTATTTCATTTAGCTCTCTGATGATGTTGTAACGAAAGGCCTTAGAGCATTTTAATTAATATATATTGTTTATTGTGTTATTTAATTCATATATATATATATATATATACCTGTACCGCCCTGTCTTCCTGCGGGACTCTTCGCTCTTCACACCTCCTGATGACGACGATGGTCGAAATATCGATGTGAATTATGTCTGTGTCTTTCTGTGTGTTTCCTTCGTTTTGAATTTTATTTGAATTATTTTATATATATATATATATATATATTATAAATCGGAAAGACGTTCCAAAAAATTGACAAAAAAGAAGTTTATAAACGAAAAACACTAATATACAGAGAATGATACGCAGTACATCAGACGTAAATTTTATTAGGATTAGCCTGGGAGTTTCAATTTCCATTTAAACGCCAATTATCTAATTTACATATTTATTTAATATAAGTGTTATTTCATGATCCTGATAATAGGGTACAAGGATATAAGTTTAAGCATTTGTCCAGTTTAATAGTTAGTTATAGATAATTATATTTTTCTATCACGTGTTTTCAACCCTCTTTTATTATCTGGCTTGTTTAAGTTCGTTTGTTAACTTCCTTTCCCAGTTATATCTTATCAATGGAAGGTCATGAGAAAAAAAGAGGTTAATTATTAAAGAAAATCGTTGTTGTATCATCTTCTATAAATTGTAACTATCTATTTAAATATATATATATATATATATTTCAATGTACATTATATTTGTCCGTATACAATGTATTTGTCCGTTTCGCATCGTATTTTCATCAAAAAGTATATATATATATTATATATAATTATATATATATATATATATATATATATATATAATATTATATATATATATATTTGTAAATTTAGGGAGCAATCCTTCTTTTCTGCATGTTTTTGTTGAACGACCTTTGTACTGTGGCATGAATAAATTTCATTGTCCATCTTTCAAGTCTCCTGATGACGACGATGGTCCAATTATAGAACTGAGTTATTCCATTGTCTATCTATGTGCTACCTTCTTTTTAATCTTGTATATATATATATATATATATATATATAAGTTTCAAATAAACACGTGAAATAACAATAAATAATCAAACCACAATATATAATGGCGAAAAAAAAGACTAAGATCATTCAACCATAAAAAAGACTAAGGTTTTCAACCATAACAAACGGTCTTGTCAGTGTCAAAAACCTGACTCTGTTGGGTTTCTGATTCTGACAAAAATCGCTTGTTACGGTTGAAAAACCATAGACTTTTTTTTTTTCATGATTTTCATTTATATATATATGTTTTATATATATATATATATATATATATATATATATATATATATATATATATACAGATTCAATAATATATCGACCGTTTGATAGAATAGGTGTGTTCTCTAATCGGGGTTCGGTCAATTTTCCAGGATAAAAAATCAAACTCTCGTTGCCAACGTTTCGGTTTTATTTTAAAACCTTTTTCATAGGCCTACAAACAAAGGATCATAAGAAATCACATATCAACATCAAACATATACACAATATGAAAATGGATTGTTACAACTCATGAATATTACAAGCAGAAATATTTCAGAGATACATAAAACAATATTACTTACAGAAGTAAGAATTTTTAACTAAGAAAATGAAATTTACATTATTTAAAGGAACAACAATGTTAGCCGGACAAAACCTTCGACTAGAATAATAAGATAACATTACAAATAACCTCAACACTGTTCACTCAAGGGAACTAAATAAATCAAATTTCACTAAACCTCAGCACAACACTCCAGAATAAATTATTACTTAAATTAGTAATATCACTTCTATGATTAATCGAACTTAGATCCTTTTTAATATATAACATCTCAAGTGTCTTCCTTTCTTTGCTCATCTTTTTCTTTTTCTATTATAGTTGTATCTTCAAAATCGAACGTGTGACCTTGTTTATTGCATGCCCAGCTAAGGCTGTTGCGTTACTTTTATTTGTTTTATGGAATAATTATGTTGGTACAACCTTTCTTTGAGAAAACGACTTAAATGGCTTATCACAATCAATTTAGAAAAGTGTTAAAAAACGAAATTTCTATTTATAAAAAAGAAAAAAATAAATCTTTATTTTCAAATTTGAAAGAAAAAATCCGAAGGAGTTACAAAGTAACCTCATTTATGCCATCAAATGTAAAGACTGTGACAAGTGTTACTATGGTGAAAACTAGTCGTTTTCTCAAAGAAAGGTTGTACCAAATAATTATTCAAAGAACAAATAAAAGTAACGCAACAGCCTTAGCTGGGCAGCAATAAACGAAGGTCACAACGTTCGATTTTGAAGATACAACTATAATAGAAAAAAAAAAGATGAGCAAAGAAGGAAGACACTTGAGATGTTATATATTAAAAAGGATCTAAGTTCGATTAATCATAGAAGTGATATTACTAATTTAAGTAATATTTTTTCTGGAGTGTTTGTGCTGAGGTTTAGTGAAATTTGATTTATTTAGTTCCCTTGATGAACAGTGTTGAGGTTATTTGTAATGTTATCTTATTAGTCTAGTCGAAGGTTTTGTCCGGCTAACATTGTTGTTCCTTTAAATAATGTAAATTTCATTTTCTTAGTTAAAAAATTCTTACTTCTGTAAGTAATATTGTTTTATGTATCTCTGAAAATATTTCTGCTTGTAATATTCATGAGTTGTAACAATCCATTTTCATATTGTGTATATGTTTGATGTTGATATGTGATTTCTTATGATCCTTTGTTTGTAGGCCTATGAAAAAAGGTTTTAAATAAAACCGAAAACGTTGGCAACGAGAGTTTGATTTTTTATCCTGGAAAATTGACCGAACCCCGATTAGAGAAACACACCTATATATATATATATATATATATATATATATTTGATCAAACCAAATAAGAAATGGGAAAACAAGACTAAGATCTTTCAACCGTAACAAGCGGTCTTCGTCAGAGTCAAAAACCCAACTGCTTTGACGAAGACCGCTTGTTACGGTTGAAAGATCTTAGTCTTGTTTTCCCATTTCTTATTGTGGTTTGATCATTGATTGTTGTTTCACGTGTTTATGTGAAATCTTTTTATATATATATATATATACACGAGTTCGAGATTAACAAAGAGCAACACACAAAGTAGGGAAACACACTTACAGATTCAAACTGGGTTACTTGCCGTTGCGTCTACAACATGCTTGGTCTCCCATTCTCTTTTCTCCTGAACACGGATTACCCGAAAATTTGAGTCTGTAAGTATGTTTCCCTACTTTGTGTGTTGCTCTTTGTTAATCTCAAACTCTTATTGTGTCCAGTTTGGATCATATTTCGTTTTATCAGTGAATATATATATAATATATATATATATATAAAAAGATTTCACATAAACACGTGAAACAACAATCAATGATCAAACCACAATAAGAAATGGGAAAACAAGACTAAGATCTTTCAACCGTAACAAGCAGTCTTCGTCAGAGTCGGGTTGAGTTGGGTTTTTGACTCTGACGAAGACCGCTTGTTACGGTTGAAAGATCTTAGTCTTGTTTTCCCATTTCTTATTGTGGTTTGATCATTGATATATATATATATATATATATATATATATATATATATATTTTAAAAAGTTGAACGACCTTTGTACTGTGGCATGAATCAATTTCATAGTCGATCTTTCAAGAAAAGATTTAAATCAAAGGTGAGAAAACTTGAAAGATTGACTATGAAATTGATTCATGCCACAGTACAAAGGTCGTTCAACAAAACATTTTATATATATATATATATTAATATATTGAAATCTGCATAAGTGGTCATGATCTTGATATAAGATTGGTCGTTTATTGAACAAATGACGACTTGTTTTATTGCGTTGTGTAGGGGGTCCTTGAGGAATTACTGTTTCCGGCTCTAATAAAAGACATTTACTTAGAGCATTCCATCAGAAAATAAACTGTCGTCATGTAATGTCAGCTTCTCCACTAGGAGGTCCCTTGGTGCGTTTTTGATTAGTGCCGTAGACCTGTAACTGGTCCTGTTAAACTAGAGTCAGAAACAATACAGTTTCAAAGACCTACACAACAGAATAAAAACAAGCAAGTTATTTGGTCTAGAAACATCCATCCAATTATATTTATATATATATATATATATAGCCAATTAAATGAAACGATTTCACGAACTAAATAAACTATATTGACACAAAAAAAAAAACTCAGAAATGAAACAGAAACTCACTACTATCTTCCTGATGACGAGGACATTGAAATATAGTAGTGAGTTTCTGTTTCATTTCTGAGTGTTCTTTGTGTCAATATAGTTTATATATATATAGGTGTGCTCTCTAATCTGGATTCGGTCAATTTTCTAGAATAAAAAATCAAACTCTCATTGCCCTTTCGTCTAACACGTTAACACGTCGTCAGGGAGTAACTCGTCACTTACTCTCTGACGACGTGTTAGACGAAAGGGCCTCAGAGTGAATACCTCCTTATCTTTTGTGGTGAGTTACTTGAATATTTACATCGGGAGTTATTGTGACAATTTAGTATATATATAGTTCAATGTACAATAAAATCAATGTGTATAGTACAATGTAAGAAACAGAGAAATTAAAAACACAAACTTACAGTCTCTAATTTTCGGTTGAACCATCTTCAGGAGAGATAAGAGAGGGAAATCAAGCGCACTGGTACAGAGATGGACTTCTCCAACTAGACTGGAGACGCAACCGTCTCTGTACCAGTGCGCCAGGTCTTATCTCTCCTGAAGACGGTTCAACCGAAAATTAGAGACTGTAAGTTTGTGTTTTTAATTTCTCTATGTTTCTTTATGTAGATTGAACTGTATTTGTCCATTTCGAATCGTATTTTCATCGAAAAAGTGTATTTATATATATATAAAAATTCACACAGGAATATATATATATATATATATCAACGATCAAAACAATAAGAAACTGGAAAACAAGACTAACATCTTTCAAACGTAACAGGCAGTCTTCGTCAGAGTCAAAAACCCAACTGATCTTAGTCTTGTTTTACCATTTCTTATTGTGTTTAGATCATTGATTGTTATTTCACGTGTTTGTGTGAAATCTTTTATATATATAAATAAATCAATGATCAAACCACAATAAGAAAATGGGAAAGCAAGACTAAGATCTTTCAACCGTAACAAGCGGTCTTCGTCAGAGTCAAACACCCAACAGTTCGGTGTTTGACTCTGACGAAGACCGCTTGTTACGGTTGAAAGATCTTAGTCTTGCTTTCCCATTTTCTTATTGTGGTTTGATCATTGATTGTTATTTCACGTGAATTTAAATATATATATATATATAATAAATTCAAAACGAAGGAAACACACAGAAAGACACAGACATAACTCACATCGATATTTCGACTATCGTCGTCATCAGGAGGTGTAAAGAGCGAAAAGTCCCGCAGGAAGGCCGGGCGGTGACTCTGTTGAGTCATCTCATTGAGTCACCGGCCTGCCTTCCTGCGGGACTCTTCCTCTTCACACCTCCTTATGACTACGATGGTCGAAATATTGATGTGAGTTTTCTCTGTGTGTTTCCTTCGTTTTGAATATATTTTATTTAAAAAAGTCTGCTGAACCGTTTTTTAATTGTATATATATATATATTTATATAATAAAATAAATTCAAAACGAAGGAAACACACAGAAAGACACAGACATAACTCACATCGGTCTTCCTGCGGGACTCTTCGCTCTTCGCTCTTCACACCTCCTGATGACGACGATGGTCGAAATATCGATGTGAGTTATGTCTGTGTCTTTCTGTGTGTTTCCTTCGTTTTGAATTTATTTTATTTTAAAAAGTCCGCTGGATTGTTTCTTTTAATTGGTATATATATATAATGGTGTACATATATACATATATATATATGTATATAAAAATACATATATATAATTTTTTATATATATAAAAAAGATTTCACACAAACACGTGAAATAACAATCAATGATCAAAATATATATATATATGAGAGAGTGAGAGTGAGAGTGTCTCTCTATGAGAGGGAGCGATTGTGTGTTAGGCTGAGTTATAGAAGAGAGTGCAGGAGAGTAAGTGTGATTCAGTAATTGTGTAATGGACTAACAAGTGAAAACAAGACCGCTGTAATGCAGTTCAAAGGCTTTCTCTTATATTTACCAGTGTTGTTTATTGACCTAAAGGTGTCTCTTGAGTTTATGCATATAGAGTGATGCAGGTGAGGAGTTGTCAGTATTCATGCCTGCTTTATGGCAGACTGATAGACTTGGCTATTCGCATTATTGTAAACCCATTGGCAGTGTTGCCAACACTGTGTTTACAAACAGTTTTGATTTCGCAGTATAGTAGTAACCTTCTGCCTTCTCACCTCTCCTTGTATTAGTGACAGCAACCACGTAGCAACCTTGACTGATTTGTCACACCCAAGCCCCTCTCTGTGTGTGTGCGTGTGTCAGTCGCTTCTCTTGACTGATTGAGAAAGAAAGAGAATGTGCCAGGCGGTGGGGGGAGGTAACGAGGCAAATATTAAATTAAAGGGGTGTTTGTTAATGGATAGAGCGGGGGGGGGGGGGGGGCTGTTGAGCAACGAGGGTGTGTTTTGTGCTTATCTGTGCGTCATTGATAAAGACTGCCTTGTCAGCCACATACTCAGTGTGTAAAAGTGAGTGAGAGAGTGTTGTATGATGATAAAGTGTTGAATTCAAACTACAGTTGTCGTTAAAATCCACAGACTATTTTTCTTTGTAAAATAATTTGTTATTTAAATACTTAGTTTTTCTGTTTCAAAATTTATACTTCTGTCTATGAAAAATGTTTTAAATAAAAACCAAAACGTTGGCAATGAGAGTTTAATTTGAACCTGAAGAACTGACCGAGTCCTGATAAACTTTAGTTTTATTAATATTAAAATTATAGTAATCCGTCTTACCTCGTACCCTGCTGCTGAAGTTCTTATACCGGTTTCGGGCGTCACCCATCTTCAACAAGAACTGATCAAGTAAAACTATATAATTATATAAACAGAAAGGTAGGACTCCGTAGTTTTAGTTGTTGAAGATGGGTGACTCCCGAAACCGGTCTAAGAACTTCAGCAGCAGGGTACGAGGTAAGACGGATTACTATAATTTTAATATTAATGATACTAACCTCTGTGGTAATGAAAAAATGCATGAATTTAACTTTAGTTTTGTTTCTATTCCACGGTCGATACTTTTATAATATATATATATACAAAATTGTCACAATAACACGTGATATAAATATTCAGGTAACTCACCACAAATGAATGAATATAGTCGCTCTGAGGCCTTTCGTTTTCACGTCGTCAGAGCAAGTGAATACAAGTTGTAGGCAGGTTATGAATTTTGATTTAAAGTTGGATTAAGATTGGCATCATTGACAAAATTTTTCCCTATTACAGTCGAAAATTACAGTCGTTAAATAAATCAAGACAATTTCGACTGTAATAGAGAAAAATACTGTCAATGATGCCAATCTTAATCCAACTTTAAATCAAAATTCATAACCTGCCTACAACTTGTATTCACTTGCTCTCTGACGACGTGAAAACGAAAGGCCTCAGAGCGACTATCTTCATTCATTTGTGGTGAGTTTACCTGAAAATATATATATAAAACACGATTTCACATAAACACGTGAAGTAACAATATTTATTTCCAACCCAGAGTCAGTTCGTTTTGACTCTGACGAAGACTGCTTGTTATGGTTGAAAATTCTTAATCTTTTTTCCACTTTCATTTGTTGTTTCATTATATATATATATATATATATATACATCATTAAATAACTTGCCAACTTTAAGGCTAGTATATTTCTTACATACCTCCTCGAGTTTCCTTATCAACTCAATTCGCCGAATGATTTTGTTAAATTTCTATTTTCCATATTTACACAGGGCCGACGTTTCGGTCTACATTGACCATTATCAAGGAAATTTTTATATAATACTTTTTACAATTCATAATAAAATTATATGTTTAAAAAAGGTCTGCTCCCAAAGATACCAAAAAAAAATAATATATATATATATATATATATAATTAAAATAAGCAGTGACACATAAATGAAACACAACAAAGACTCACTTTTCAATATTTCGACCGTAGTGGCGGTCGAAATATTGAAAAGTGAGTTTGTGTGTTTCAGTTTATGTGTATGCTTTTTTTTTAAATTGTTATCTGTCCTGCCGGGATTTTTTCGTTTATCATGGTATATATATATAAATATATATATATTATATATAAATAAAAAGATTTCACATAAACACGTGAAACAACAATCAATGATTAAACCACAATAAGAATGGGAAAACAAGACTAAGATCTTTCAACCGTAACAAGCGGTCTTCGTCAGAGTTGGGTTTTTGACTCTGACGAAGACCGCTTCTTAAGTTATAAGACATAACCGTTATAAGACGAAGACATAACCGTAAGTTATGTTAAATTCTTTACCTGTGATGTTAGTTTTTCAGTTTTATTAAAACTGTTGATATTTATTAAAGTGTTTCAAAAAAAGTGTCTGAATGTCCTTTGGACAACTTATTTGGAAATTACCTCCTTCTATTCGTAAGACTGTCAGGAGACTGGCACAGCTTGGTTTGAAAGTCGTAAATGCCGAAGCTGAGGCACATGTCAACAATATATATATATATATATTAAATATATAGAATTAAATCTCATAGATTTTAAAGTGTATACTCTGATCGGATTCGTGGAATTGTTTAATTTAATTGGTATATATATATATCAATGATCAAACCACATTGGATTTTGGGTTTTTGACTCGGATGAAGACCGCTTGTTACGGTTGAAAGATCTTAGTCTTGTTTTCCCATTTCTTATTGTGGTTTGATCATATATATAAATGAATGTCTGTCTGTACTCAAGAGATTCAAAAACCATATATTCAATTTCCGTGAAAATTTGGGAAATTATTAGGTATATCCTCGGGAAGGATTATATAATTTTTTTTTAAACTTAGACTTAGGATTTTAGGTGCTTCTGAACAAATTATAAAAACTGAAATTTTTTCCTGGAATAACAATCAGCTGATTTGGAATTTTCAGGTCTGATTTGTTTGCATTTATTTACAGTGTTTACATTGACTTGGGACAGATTTTAAGTAAAATATAATTGTTATTTAGAGATTTTGTTTAGACAAATTTGATATTTTCTAATGCACCTTTACATGTTAATAAATCGCCGGTCAGTGTGGGGTGTCGAACCTCGGACCTAGCAGTTCTAATTCGATTACGTTAATCACTGAGCTACCCTGGCCCCTATGTTG